>PVHX01009753.1:0-74250 GCA_004024805.1 Geosciurus inauris
CTGTGCCTGGCACAGGGCACCGAGGAGGCCTGGAGGAATCAAGTGTGGAGCTTCCTCTACAATAATAGATCCCACCACGCCATCGACTTGCTAAGCGACCTTTTGAAGAAACAATAAAAGCTTCAGAAGAAGCAAGGTGCGCCTGAGCATGAAGAGTGACTGTGCCCCATAAAAACCCGGCTCCCTTGGCAGTGTGACAGGAGAGGTTATAAAAACAAGCTTCGAGATGGGGTGATAGAAAAGACAGTAAAACAGATAATTCTCCAAAAAGTTCAGCCCACATAAAGTTTCTTAGACATTTTTATTGATGTATCTTTATTTGTTTACTTGTTTGTGTTTTAATGTTTCTTTCCTCCTTGACCCAAATGAAGTCCTTAGACAAGTTTGGGGGCAGAGGAAATGCTGCTTCAAGCTAATCTTAGAATAAGTACATTTTTAGGTTTCAGAACTTTGGTAATGTAAAGGACATGCGCTCTCAACCTGGGAGAGGTGTATTCTGAATAACACAAGAGCACTGACATCTATAAACAGTCTCTAGAGCTCATGGCTATAAATTACTGAGATAGTTCACGAGTCTCCCAGGAAAGTCACTGTCATTATCAACACAGGCCACCATCTCCAGCCAAGAAAGTAAGAGTCTCCTCTGTGCATCAGACACGTAATTCATCGTCAAAATAAATGACTGTCTTTGTGCAGCCTCTCTTCATCTTGTGCGTGTGGGTCTGCACTTCGTTTGCAAGCACTAGATGGACCTGCAGGGCAGCACGAGGCTGTCACTGTCACGTGGAGAGTAAATTTATTCAGACCTGACACAGCAGTACCCACATTAAGGCTAGACGTGGCACTCTGGGCTTGTTGTTTATATGCCTGGCGTTTGTTTGACTCATAGATGTTTTTGACTGTGTTCCGCTGGCATTTGGTGCTCAGCCTAATTTAAATCAAAGTTGGGGGAGCATTTCTGTGCCTTTTTCGCTGTCAGGACAGGATTTGGTCGCAAGTGACACGAGAGTTCAGCATTTCCCTCAAACAGATAAATATCTGCGCAGACCCTGAAGCCAGGTGGGACTGGGACCCTGTCTCTGTTCCCACCTCCCCTGGGCCATCTGCAGCACCCTGTTTCACACCTGGTTGGTGCACTCTTCTGCTCTCCCACCCTGGACATTGGAGTCGTAATGTTTTCATTTTTTACATCAATGAGAACTGTTGCAAAGATGATAACTTTATAGTTGGTAAAGAAGGAAACTTCTTAGCAACCCAGTGTGAATTACCAAAGGTGTACTCTCTGCCCTATACAAAGTCACAAAACCCCATCTTGATTATTTAGAGATCACCTAGGTACAATTGTATTGTGAACGTAGGGAAATATTTTCCTGCATGGGAGGTACCTCACAATGAAAACTTGACAGGCCAACGTGGCAGAAAAATCACATATTTGTTTCATAATTTAACTTAAATTATTGTTTCTGAGAAATGGAAAATTAGGTAGAAATAGAAGTACACAGCCCATGTGGCCCCTGAAGCTTCTGACTCTGTATAAGGATTAACATTCACATCATGACCTGAAGAGAGCCATGTGACTGTAAGACCCTCTTCACAGGTGGCCCTAAGATACGGCGCCAGCTGAAGCGCTGAGCAGAGGTAAACCCCCACGTCCACCCTCCAGTGCTGTAAGGACATTGCCAACAGCATGATGATGCACTTCCGGTCTCTGTCCTGCTGAGTTTCTCAGGAGCCTTGTGACTGTGTGACTGCTGAGTTTCTCAGGAGCCTTGTGACTGTGTGACATGGGGACCTAGCAAGTGGAGACTCTGGAATCCCTGGCTTTTGTGTTCAGGATACATTTTTTAATCCCCTAGACACCAAGGTCCGAGAGCAGGGAGGAAGTTATCAGGAAGGTTGGTGGTTGTGATTTGGGCTGCTGTGAGCACCAGCTCATAAACCCTGAAGGTACCGACAAGATTCTTGAAGATGGAGTGGGGACAGTGGGGATTGGAGGAAGGAGGCTGCTGGGCTCCTGAGTCCAAGGAGGTCTGGGGAGTGCAGCGTGCTGACCACAGGTGTGGGTGGACAGGCGGACAGCATGGGAGCTCAGGTCCTGAGGAGCACGAGGCAGCCCATCCTCAGCTGAGACCCAGAGTCCCTTTCCCCATGAGCACACCTCTCCCGCCTCTGGCTGCACTCAGGGAGCACATGGCCAGCACTTGCTTCGCCTTTATTCTAAGGCAGGCGTGCACTTGACGAGTGTGTTCACTCCTCTCTTGCACAGGTTTTGACCTAGTGAAATGTGAGGATCCTGGCATCCCTAACTACGGCTACAGGATCCGAGACGAAGGCCACTTCACAGACACCGTGGTCCTGTACAGCTGCAACCCGGGCTATGCCATGCACGGCAGCAACACCCTGACCTGCCTGAGCGGGGACCGCAGGGTGTGGGACAGACCGGTGCCTTCCTGTGTAGGTGAGTCAGGAGGCCCGTGTGCGGCTGTGCGGGCAGCAGGATCTCCCGCTCCCTGTGTGCGCGGGGGCCGGGGCTGGTTTGAGCCTGCACGTGTTCAGGTTGGAAAGGCATTTCCCGGACCACTCCATGGAGGCCGTGGGCTCAGAGATGATCCAGTGGTGT
Source organism: Geosciurus inauris (assembly GCA_004024805.1). NCBI lineage: Eukaryota > Metazoa > Chordata > Mammalia > Rodentia > Sciuridae > Geosciurus > Geosciurus inauris. The sequence continues at coordinate 2,621 of PVHX01009753.1, forward strand.
GACACTATTTGACACGCACACCTGAATGACTCCTAGGACTAAGGCTTTCTGTCAAGGAAAGGACTGGGGAGGAGGGCAGAGGAGAAAGGGGGCATGATGGCCACTTTCTCCCACGTACGTGATCTGGATGCCATGGGTTCTGTTCATAAATAAGCTAAGTAGAAAGGGGGACACCTAAGTGACGCCCTCTCTGTCTGTTGCAGCGGAGTGTGGAGGTCGGATCCCTGCTGCCACATCAGGGCGGATACTGTCCCCAGGCTACCCGGCCCCTTATGACAACAACCTGCACTGCACCTGGGTCATCGAGGCCGACCCCGGGAGGACCATCAGGTATGTGCCAAGTTTCAGGGACTTGAGGACAGAGGCTTGGCTTCTCTTCTCACAGGAGAGAGAGCAGCTTACTGAGTCCACAGAGAGAGGAAAATGTAAGGCTGCAGCCTTAGACGATGCCGCGTGCTCGCTTGGCTACTCCTTTGAAATGGCGTGTGAAGCCATTTGATGTTTTTATCACCATACAATAGTGATAAAAATAAAGGCGGAGTCAGTATGTCAGTATGGTTTTGCTTTTGCTGAGAAACACGCCATCCCAAAGCTGAGAGGCTTGAATCATAACTGCCTATCAGTTCAGCCCTTTGTGGGTGGTGTGCAGCTCAGATCTGGGTGGGCTCAACAGGACCAGTTCCCAGGGCACCTGGCCTCTGCTGGGTCTCCTGGGGAGACCAGAACCCTCCTGCCAGCAACCCTTCCCGCAGAAGGGCCTCAGCAGCAGGAAATGACCCCTGTGCTGCAGCGCTCTCACCAAAGCAAGCCTCAGGGACCAGACAGGACTCGAGGTGCACAGAAGGGCTCCCCCACTTGAGGGGAAGAGAAGCAGAGGATCTGATCAAAAAAGGGCCCAGCACAGAGGGGGAGGGAGGTCTGGCCACCTGAGGAGACCCAGGCAATTGGAGGTAGATGAAGAAGGGACTGGAGCATCTCGAGTCACACGTATAGAAGAAAATCACTAAAACTTGTGGAAAATGGTGCAAATATTCACACAGAATGTTCTGTTTAACTGACATTTCAAAGTGTCTTGATGGTTTTCTTAAACCAACCAGAAGAGTAGTATTTTAAAGTAAGTACTCCATGCTCTAGTGCGAAGTGAGAGATAAACAAGAGCATATAGCAAAAGGGCAATTTTAAAACATGTTCTTTAATTACTGTTCTCAATATAAAGCAGGACACAGTCCTTCCACCAACCTCCTCTGTCATTGAAGTTGCAAGTCAGTTTCCAAAACCCCTGGGCTCCCTCAGCCTCTCCCTGAGCCATGGGTCTTGGCACTGTTCCCCCAGGCCACTGCGCTCAGTGAAGACGCCCTGAGTCTGTCCAAACCCACCTTGACCCATGACAGACACAAGACAGCCAGAGGCCAGAGCCAAGGGTGCAGGGTTGTGAGTGCCCATGAACTAGGGATGAACTAGGGACATTGTCCCTGTCCCTAAGAGGTGCCCTGTTACGTTAAGCTTGTCATTCTGCAGTGTCTTCATGTGACAAAACTGGGAAGGGGTGAAAGGGACTCAGGGGTGCCTGTGTTGTTCCGTGTGGCTCTTTTTTCTCTAGCGTCTGCCTTCTCTGAAATCCTATGTCTTCCTTTCCATTGGATCACATTAATGTCTTGGTGGTGGTTTGAACTACCATGGCTGAGATGTTGCCACCACATAAGGGGAGCAGGAAGAAGAACTTAAAACATATGAAAAATGCAAATATTTCATAATAGCTCATTTGGAAACTAATGTGTCCTTATTCAAGATAAAGGTTAATTAAATAATTATCAAAGTATTGGGACAATACCAAGATGTATTTGAGTAATATAATTTTGAATTCTTCGTTTTTCATGAAAGTCAATAAGATCACTCTCTATTGAGAGAAATCAAATTAAATATTAGTTCTTTCTTCATGTTGTTTTTATTTGTTTGTACTTGTTCTTTTTAGTTATACATGACAGTAGAGTGTATTTTGACATATTAGACATACATAAAGCATAACTTACTCTAAGTAGGATGATGGCTATTCCTGTGGTTGTGCTGATGCTGAGTTACTCTGGTGTATTCAAATACAAGGCAGGAAAGTTAAGGCTGATTACTTCTATGTCCTTCCCCTCCCTGCCACTCTTTCTCTTGTTTGTGGGCTATATTTGCTTGCAACATTAAGAGTGTCCTGAGAGCCCCTCACACTAAAACTGTGAAATCTGTTAATTTACTTTAAAAGCACAAGGGAGTTCTTTATTTTTCTAGCCCTCTACTGCAGGATATGTGGTTTTGTTGTTTTGTTTTTTCTTCTTTTGCATGGTGACACACGGTGCCAAGGACATTCTGCAGCACTGATCTGGGGATCTTTCTAGGTCTGTCATAAGAATAGTTGCTGAGTTGCTTTCCCTTGTGACTGTGACTGTTTACAGTCTCACCAGGATGGACAAATGCCCTTGTCTGCCAATGCCTGATGCTATCCAAACAGCAGCAGCACAAGCAAGACTTTGGTCCTTTTTTTCTAATTATTTGCACTTTCTTTTAATTTTTGTATTTCTTGTTTTTAGATATACATGACACTAGAGTATATCTTGACATATGATACATATTTTGACATATGATACATACACGGGGTACAAACCATTACAATTTTGATCCACTCTTGTGGTTGAACACAATGTGGAGTTACACTGGTCGTGTATCCATATACGAGCACAGAAAAGTGATGTCTGGTTCATTCTACTGTCTTTCCTATTCCTATCCCCACTCCTTTCCCTTCGTTCCCCTTTGTCTAATCGAGTGAACTTCTATACTTCCCCTCCTTACTTCCCTTGATATGTGTTAGAATCTACATATCAGAGAGAATATTCAGCCTTTGGTTTTCTGGGACTAGCTTATTACTTAGCATGATATTCTTCAGTTCCATTCATTTACTTACAAATGCTATAATTTCATGCTTCTTTATGGTTGAGTAATATTCCATTGTGTATATATACCACATTTTCTTTATCCATTCACATGGTGGTGCATGCCTGTAATCCCAGTAGCTTGGGAGGCTGAGGCAGGAGGATTGCAATTTCAAAGCCAGCCTCAGCAACTTAGCAAAGAAATAAGCAACTCAATCAGACCCTATCTCTAAATAAAATAGAAAAAATAAGGACTGGGGATTGCCTCAGTGGTTAACCATCCCTGGGTTCAATCCCTAGTACCAAAAAAATAAAAAATAAAAAAAAAGTATACATAAATTCTTAACATTGAACTCCTATATACTTTGAATAATATAAAAAAAATTCTACTGGTTTTGATTTTGAAAAACTTGTAGAAGACATCTATGATTAATGGAAAGACTTCCTATGAACAGACTCTGTCTTCCTCCAGGAAGATCTCAAATGGTCGCTTTCCCACAGTTCCCCTAGTGAACTATTTTCCTAGAATTAGAACAGAGCCCTGCTGACCTCTGAAGGCAGAAAAGGTGATGCTTTCACTCTGCAGGTGGATCTAAAGCTCCATTGGCATGAGTATAAGAAAGAGGAGGGGATTGCTAAGGGACAGTGGGAAGGATCAAACACGCACAGCTCCTCCAGCAGCTGGCCCAAGATGCAGTGTCGTCGCATGCAGCATTGTGTTCTGCCGGAGTTTTCTTCTCACCTGTATCTTTCACATATGAGAGTATCTGTTATAGTATCACATTTAGGAACTTATCTGTCTGACTTAAGGCAGGAACTGGTGCCTAATAAAGGAGTTAGAAGAACAGCATCAGTGTTCATGATTAATCTACTCAATGTTCAACTTCATCTGCACGAGTTTCCAGTGATTGAGTCACTGTTTGTTAAGAAAATGTGGACGATGTTTAGTATGGAAGTTTGGAAGGCAACAGGATTAAAGGCACAGGATGCACGATTTTAGGCTTAAAATTATACTGATACTAACCACACTTATTGCATTGGTAACACAGCCAACATTTCCTGCAATTTTTTATTTGAAAATGAGGAATATATAAGTTATATAGAACTTGAGTCCAGTATTATTTTGTGTACTAAAAATGTCTTAGCATAAATAGACTTTATTGCATTCATCCTAAGATTTCAAATTGTAGATATTTTTCATTCTCAAGGAATGTTTAAATAAGACCTTAGAGAATAAAAAGGGATGCTTTCAGTTCTTCATCCCATTCATACAGGCCTGCTTTGATGTCATTAAGGACCAGAGAAATTTCTGAACACACATTGTCTTGGCTTTTTATTTAAGGTAACAGAGATCCCCAAGTAGTTGTTATTGGTCACGAGGGTCTGAAAGTGTTTTCAAATGTTAACGTAGATGCTATAAGCAGTTACTTATGCAGTTACTTCATAAGCAGTTACTTATGCCAAAAGTAGTTGAAAGTCTAACAACAAGACGTGGCAGTAACTTTAGCCATATCAAGAATTAAATGATTCTCTAAGACAGCCAGTGCTCTTCTTGCTAAGCAGAGCCATGATTTATGTAAGAAAGGGGACAGAAGTAAAATGATCTTCAGCAATTGCATTAAAGGCTACTGCACATAATCATATGAGAATGGTGCTCCTGAGGCTTTGCTACTCTGCTACAAGTGTAATTGTCCATAAAGCACACTTGAATATATTCCTGATCTGAATGGTCCACAGGAATTATATTTGGTAATATGGACTAAGGTTATTCTTCTTAATAATATTATGCAATATTAAAAACATTAGAAGCATATTAAAAATTCATCAAGGTTATCAAAACTATCCTTAATTCAGACTTTAAAACCAAGTAACATGTACATTGATGATCCTCATCTTCCAGGTGTGTGCTGGGTTGGAATTTCCCAGTGCTAGCAGTAGATGGTTGGATGCTCACTGGTGTGAAGATACAGGAAATATTTACCAGAAAAAAAAAGTTAATCTACTTTTGATCAGCTTTGGAGATGCCGATATAAAACATACTTAGGAGGAAAACAGAAGGCAACAGATCTTCCTCTAATGGATGTTTATCCTAATCCCAATTGGAGCCTTAATAAGTGTGCCTGGAGCACAAATTGGGAATAAGTTCTTGATTTGACAGGCAGACTAATTCACAGCATGAATTACAGCATGTCAGTTTTCCCCTTTCATTAGGATCCCAATGGAGTGGTCACACTATCATCATTGCCATCTTCATCTAGAGAGGGGCTGGGAATCCACAGAATACTACAAGTTCACGTACAAATCAGCCACACCCAAATTTCAACAGTGCTTTAGGGAATAGAGGAAGAAACTCAAACCAATGACCAGGCCCCAAGTAGGAATGACTGGGGTTGGACCTCAGGTCCCAGTCATGGATATCCAGTCCTACAATGAAAGCAATATTAACACAAAGGCTATGGATGACACATCTATGAAGGGGAATCAATCTAGATCATACCAGAAGACCATGACCCAAAAGAGTGGAAGAGAAATCCATCCCAACAGATGCATAAAACACAAAGTAGCTATAAAAGAAATATGAAAACACAAGGTAACATGACACCTACTGAAGTTCATAATTCACCAGCAACTGACTCTAAAGATATTGAAGTGGGTTAAATACCAGATAAAGGGTTCACAAGAATGATTATAAAAATAATCAATGAATTTTGAGAGAGCACAGAGACAACTAAATGAATTAAGAAAGTACAGGATAAGAACGATAAATTCAATAAGGATATAGAGAGATTGAAAAAAACACACAGAAAATCTTAGAAATGAAAGACACAATAAATCAAATAAAATTTTCAATTGAAATTAACTCTAATAGTGTAGACCATGCTGAAGACAGAATCTCAGACTTTGAAGACAAAGAGGTGAGCCTTGAACACTTAGTATTAAAGAAAGCAAAATAAGTTACCATGATCAAGTTTAAGAATCAGTGGAATTAGGAAGGGTCATTAGATGCAGCCTAAAGGAATGTATAAATTATTTTTTTAAATATACTTTTACTTGTAGATGGACATAATACCTTTATTTAGTTTTTTTATGTGGTGCTGGGGATTGAACCCAGTGCCTCATGTGTGCTAGGCAAGTGCTGTACCACTGAGCCACAACCCCAGCCCCAGATAATCTCTTAAAAGAAATAATAACAGAAAATTTTCCAGACTTTGAGAATGAGATGAACATCCAGATACAGGATACATTCAGAATCCCAAATGGACAAGATCAAAAAGGAACCTCCACAACACATTATAATTAGAATTCCTAAGATACAGAAAAAAATAGTTTCTTTTAAACCCCTAAGACAAAAATGTCATGTCATATTTAGATGTAGGCCAATCAGAATTATATACTATTTCTTAGCACAAACTCAAAACCCCAAGAGGGCTTGGAGTAAAGTATTCCAGGTCCTCAAATAAAATAACTGTCAACCAAGATAGCTGTTATCTTGTTGTGGATCACATGAATCTGAAAGAGCTATCTTTCAGGATTGAAGAAGAAATAAAAATCTTCCAAGATAAGCAGACACTAAAAGAATTAATGACTATTAAGCTAGCACTACAAAAAATGCTTAAAGATATACTCCACACAGAAGAAATTAAAAACAGACCTCGGAGCTCACAAATGAACAAATCTGACTTGAAGTGTACCTAAATAAATCAAAAAGGACCAAATTAAAGGTTATAAATAAATCAAATGGCAAGAATTAAAAGATATCTCTATAATAATATTGAATATAAATGTTTTAAACTCTTCAACTAAAAGACATAGGCTGGCAGAATAAATTAATAAACAAGACCCTATGATAGGTTGTTTGCAAGAAATTCACCTTTCAGGCAAAGACAGCCACAGGCTGAAAGTGAGAGAATGGAAAATGATGTACTGTGTGAATGGAGCATGAAAACAAGCAGTAGTAGCTACTTTCATATCCAAAAAGCAGACTTCAAGCCATGATTAATCAGAAAAGAAAAATAGGGGCTGGAGTTATAGCTTAGTGGTAGAGCACACACCTAACATGTGTGAGGCACTGGGTTCAAAACTCAGCACCACATAAAAATAAATAAATAAAGATATTGTGTCCATCTACAACTAAAAATATTTTTTAAAAAAGAAGAGAAAAATAAGGTAGCTTCTTTAGGTCAGTGGTAAAGGGAACAATCCCACAAGAAGATATAACAGCAGTATTTCTCATATGTTGGTGCACCTAATTACATAAAAGAGACACTACTGGTATTAAAGACTAAGATAGACCTCAGTACAATAATACTGAGTGATTTCAACATGCCTGTTTCATAAGTAGATAAGTCATTTAGACATAAACTCAGTGAAGATTTGGGACCTGAAAAATGTTATAAATCCAAAGGACTTAACTGACATCAGTAGAAAATTTCATTCAACACCAGCCAAATAACATTTTGTCTCAGCAGCTAATGGAATCTTCCCCAAAATAGACCACATTTTGGCCCCAAAGAAACTCTTAGCACATACAAAAAAAGTTGATACAATTTTTTGCATCTTATCAGATCACAAGGGAATGAAATTAGAAATGAGCAACGAAAAAAAGTACAGAGACTTTATAAACACATGGAGATTGAAAATTATACCTATAAATGATGAATGGGTGATAGAATAAGTCAGGGGATAAATTTTATAATCAAGCAAGAATAGAGATACAATGTACCTGAGCCTCTAGGATCTTATGAAGGCTGATCTAAAAGGAAAGTTTGTAGCTCTGAGTGCCTACATAATAAAATCAGAAAGGTCCCAAAATAAACAACCTAATGGTGCATCTCAAGGCCCTTGGAAAAAAAGAACAAACCAATTACAAAACTAGTAGAAGGAAGGAAATAAGATCAGAGTCAAAATTCATGAAATTGAGACAAAAAAAATAACAAAAAATGAGTGAAATGAAGAGTTGGTTCTTTGCAAATATAAGCAAGATTGATAAGCCCTTAGCCAACTTAATCTAAAACAAAGGAGAGAAGACACAAATTAATAAAATTAGAGACCAAAAAGGAAAAATCACCATAGACATCACAGAAATCCAGAAGAACATTAGGGACTACTTTGAATACTCATACTACAATAAATTAGAAAACATAGAGGAAATGGGCATGTTTCTAGACACACATGATCGGCCTTGAATCAAGAGGACACGGAAGGCTAAATAGACCAGTAACCAGCCATGTGGTAGAAGCAGTAACAGAAGTGTTCACAGAGAAGCCCAGTGCCAGAGTGATTCTCCGCAGAATTCTAGCAGGCTCTAAAAAGAAATTAATGTCAATGTTCCTCAAATTATTCCATGAAATAGAAAGGATATAACACTCCCAAATACATTCTATGAAGCCAATATCATACTCACACCAAAATCAAATATGGACACATCAAGGAAAGAAACCTACAGACCAATACCCCTGAGGGATTTAGATGCAAAAGTCCTTAATAGAGGATATTAGAAAACACATTAAGAAGATTGTACATGATGACCAAGTTGGTTTTATCTCAGAGACCCAAGAATGGCTGAACATATACAAATCAACAAATGCAAACCATCACATAAATAAAATTAAGTACAAAAATCCCCTGGTCATCTCAGTAGATGTAGAGAAAGTTTTTGACAAAATTCAGCACCTATTCATAATAAAAATTAAATTAAAAAAAAACACTGAAGAAACTAGAGAACTAGGAGTAGGAAGAACCAACCTAAATATCATAAAGGCTGTATACAAAAAAACCTAAAGTCAATATCACAGTGAATGGGGAAAAACACAAGCATTTCTTTTAAAATCTGGAAGAAGACAAGTATGTTCACTCTCACCATTATTTTATGTAGTGCTAGAAATTCTAGCCTGAGCAATTATACTAGAGAAGGAAACACAAGAGATGAAAATAGGAAAGGAAAAGTCAAATTATCATTGTTTGCAGATGATATGATCTTATATTTAGATGACCCAAAAAGTTTCACCAAAAGACTATTAGAGCTAATAAATGAATTCAGCAAAGTAGCAGATCACAAAATCTACATACAAAAATCAACAGATTTCTTATATACTGATAATGAATCTGCAGAGAAAACAATCAGAAAGACAATTTCATTCATGAGAGCCTCAAAAAATTAAAAAAGAAAAGAAAAGAAAATACCTAGGAATAATTCTAACCAAGGAGATTAAGGACCCCTACAATAAAAACTATAGAACACTGAAGAAAGAAGTTGAAGAAGACCTCAGAAAATGGAAAGATTCCCCATGTTCATGGATAGGCAGAATTAATATTGTTAAAATAACCATATTGCCAAAAGCAATATACAGATTCAATACAATCCCCATTATTTACCAGGGACATTCTTCACAGAACAAGAAAAAAACTGTTCTAGAATTCATTTGGAAGAATAAGAGACCCAGAATAGACAGAGCAATTCTAAGCCAACATGGCAACACTAGAGACCTCACAATACCCATATTACAAAGTTACAGTAACAAAAACTTCATGGTGATTATATAAAAACAGACACATAGCCCAATGACACACAGAGTAGAAGACACAGAAACAAACCCACACAAATAGTCACCTGATCCTTGACTATAGTGTCAAAGATGCATATTGGATAAAAGACAGCCTCTTTAACAAATGGTGCTTGGAAAACTGATTACCCATGTGTAGAGGGAGAAGACTAGGCCTCACATCTCACCCTGCACAAAGGTCAACTCAACGTGGATCAAAGACCTAGGAATTAGAGGAAATTATGCAACTCCTAGAATAAATCTTAGAGTCAACACTCCAAAACATAGGCACAGCAATGACTTCCTCAATAGATCTCCTAAAGCTCGGGAAATAATGCCAAGCATTAATAAGTGGGAGGGCATCAAAGTAAAAAGCTTCTGCATAGCAAAGTAAACAATTAAGAATGTAAAAAGGGAACCTAAAGAATGGGAGAAAATCTTTGCTAGCTACTCTTCTGGCTGAAGGTTAATATCCAGATTATATAAAGAACTCAGAAAAACTTACCATCAAAAAAAAATTAACAATAAAATAATCCAGTCAAGAGCTGTGGTGCATGCCTGTAATCCCAGCAGCTTGGGAGGCTGAGACAGGAGGATAGTGAGTTTAAAGCCAGCCTCAGCAACTTGGCAAGGTTCTAAGCAACTTAGCCAGACCCTGTCTCAGAATAAAATATAAAAAGGGCTGGTGATGTGGCTCAGAGGTTAAGTGCCCCTACGTTCAATTCCTGGTAAACAAACAAACAAAAACCTATTAATAAATGAGCAAATTGACTAAACAGATGCTTCTCAAAACAAGAAATACAAATAACCAAAAAATATTTGAAAGAAATGTTCAACATCATTGGGAATTAGGGAAATGCAAATCAAAACTACACTGAGATTTTATTTCATTCCAATTAGAGGTTAGAGTGGCAGCTATCAAGAACACAAACAATAATAAATACTGAAGAGGATGTAGAGAAAAAGGAACACTTTTACATGGTTGGGAGCATTGTAAATTAGTATAACCACTATGGAAATCAATATGAAGGTTCATCAAAAGACCAGGCATGAGGGCTGGGATTGTAGCTCAGCGGTAGAGCGCTTGCCTTGCATGCGTGAGGCCCTGGGTTCAATCCTCAGCACCACATACAAAGCAATAAAATAAAGACATTGTGTCCATCAACAACTAAAAAAAAAAATTAAAAAAAAAAAAAAAAAGACTAGGTATGAAACTACCATATGACCCAGCTAGACCACTCCTTGGTGTTTATCCTGAAGAATTAAAGTCATCATACTACAGTGACACATGCATACCCATATTGACAGCAGCACCATTCACAGTAGCCAAACCATGGAACCAGACTAGGTGTCTACAAATGGATGAATGGATAAAGAAAATGTGAATATATACATATATATATATTCAATGGCATTTCAAACCGCCATAAATAAAAATGAAATTATGTCATTTGAAGGAAAATAGAACTTGAGAACATTATATTAAGGGAAATAAACCAATTTCAGAAAGTCAAGTGTCATAAGTTTTCTCTCATATGTTTAAGCTAGAGAGAAAAATGGAAAAGAAAGTGGTGGGTGATCTCATGAAAACTAAAGGGAGATCAGTAGAGGAAAGGGACCAGGAAGAGGAAGGTGGGAAGGGAGAGGAGAAATTCTGGATACTGATATTGGCCAAATTATATTGTTAGACAGTATGCATGTATGGCTATGTACCGATGAATCCCACCATTAAGCACAACTACAACGCACAACAAAAAATATGGAAAAAATATCACAATGGACCTCACCAATCTTTTTTAGATAATGTGAAGGAAAAAAAAAAAAAAAAAAACTAGCTTAGAGAATTTCAGCCATGGAATGCAGAGCAGTAGAGACTGGGATGGGCCCCTTGCCTCGGGCTTCTCCAAGCCTCTCAGCCTGCAGCCTGGGAGAGGCTGCCGGGTGTAGCTGCCCTCACCAGCCACTGAACAGGGAGTGAGGCAGAGGAAGAACCAAGGAGCACCCTTCAGCGTGGGTGCAGGGTCCTCATAAGCACAATTTCCACATTTTACCTCAAGTCCACATCTCCAAGGGCATGGCTCACCTTTCAGTTACCAAGGTACACTAACCCATGAGGAAGTGTGCGAGAGACAAAGGTGCTGTTATGATCTGTCCCCTTGTCTCTGTGCGAATGCACCAACAGTCCCATACCACCCACCCTGTCCTCTGCAACTGACTGGTCTCATGTCCAAGGTCCACAATGACCAGGATTTGGCGTCTGCCGCTTAGTTCCTGCTCAGGCAGCGAGGTGTACGGTTGCACCACCTCCTGTCTCCCAAGGCTGACCCACTGGACGTTTTATCAAATCGGATCATCCAAAGAGGGAGCCAACCCAGGAAGTTGGAAGTGCACCCAAGAAACTCAGTGATGTCGGGAAAGTGAGGTTCGCGGCGCGCCTGGAGGGAGCCCTGGGGAAGCGGCTAGGATGCAAAGCCCAGCGCAGCTCCGCCAGGGGCCAGGGAGGCCACGACTGATGTGGAACTAGCCCTGACCTTGACCTTCGGCCAGCGACCGCGACCGCAGGAAGACCCGCGGGCACTCCTGGAGCTGTCTCGGGCTGTGGAGAGCACAAGGGAGAGTCGAGGCTGGCCCCAGGCCCGGTCCCAGGTCCCAGCTCCCTCAGCCCAGCCTGTGCTCGCCCTCCAGACGCCTGCCCTGCGCGGCGCCCTGCCCCCTGCCCTGCTGCGTCCCCTGTGCCTGTTCATGCCTTTCGCCCTCCACGGGCGCGAGGGTTTGATCCTCAGGTGATCTTCCGGTTCCAGGACCCCACGGTAGATATTGACATCCTTGAAGGCTCAAGTCCCGTTCATAAAATGGCATGGAATCTACATACAACCTGCGCACACCTTCGCGAACACCGGCAGTTTCTACCATGCCTGTGCAAAATGAGAGGTGAGGCAAGGTGCTGTAGTATTTCAGGAATAATAAGTGAAAGGTCTGTACGTGACCAGTGCAGGTGCAAATTTCAAAAGTAGCCTGTAAACCAGGCGCGGTGGCGCAGGCCTGCAATCCCAGCCGATCCGCAGGCTGAGGCAGGAGGGTCACGAGTTCCAAGCCAGCTCAGCAAGGGCCAGGCGCTAAGCAACTCAGACCCTGTCTCTAAATAACATATAAAATAGGGCTGAGGATGTGGCTCAGTGGTCAAGTGCCTCTCAGTTCAATCCCCCCCCCCAAAAAATGTATATATATCCTGTAATGTAGGCATATATGATTAAAACTCTGCCTCTCGGGGCTGGGATTATGGCGCAGTGGTAGTGTGCTCGCCTAGCACGCATAAGGCACTGGGTTCGATCCTCTGCACCACATAAAAATAAAACAAAGATATTCTGTCACCTACAACTAAAAAAACATAAATATTTTTTAAAAAAAAAACACTGTCTCTCTGTTGAGAGTTTGTATTTCTAGTTTTTGATACTACATATAATGATATGTTAAATAGTGCTATAAGCCAAGCTTTGCCTCTCCTTACAATTAATTTCTTACAACAAAACCCTTGGAAATGATTTACTGAATCAAATGGCAAGACATTTCCATGTGTCCCAAAGCAAACCTTTCCGTATGTCGACACTCATCACTTCCATTGACATTTTAACTGTTCTGCCTGTTCTTCAAATACACAATAAAGTCAAGGTCTTTGGAATGGCCTCCAAGTTTAATCACTTTATTTTGAAATAATAAAATATTATAGAAAAATAAAAATCCTAATATAGGTTTGTAGCTATCCTTAGAACCAAGGATGACTTCGCTGAAAATATGGTATATATTTTTGCAATTTTTCTATGTAAATTCAAACATAACATTTGATTTGTATATTTATCTATTTAGTTTTATAACAACAGTATCATACCATAATATTATTCTGTTTTTTTTTTTGACTTAGTAAACATGGTCAAATTTTATGTGTTTACTTTGAATTCTATTTCAGTGTTGAATCATGTTCAATTGCCTGAATACACTAATATATTTAAACAACACCATTTAGGATATTCAGGTTGTTTTTAAATGTTTTTGTGTCCATCCTCCCAGCCTTTCTCTTTAAGAGTCCTCTCTAGGAGGGCTGTCTAGCTGGACCTGCTGTGCCTGCACATTGGAATTCATGCAGCCATAACCAAAGTGCCTTTACCGGGGAATGTGCGCACCAGGGTATACAAATGTAGTCACATCTCCGTATCCTCACTGAGACTGGGCAGCCCCTTTAACCTTGCCACTCTGTTTGGAAAAAAGTCTTTAAAATGTTTAACTTGTTGTGTTTGTACGTAGCTTTGCATTCAGGCTGTTCGTGACAGTTGCATGTGTTCACCTGCTTGGCAGCTTCCCCTCTCTGTGCCCTCCCCTCCCCACTCAATGCCCTGCTTGCTCCTCTATTTGAATCTCCTGCCTTTCGTCTCCTGGCCTCACAGGAGCCTCCCCAGCCTCTGCAGTGTGGGAGTTTTTCCTTCCAGCCAGCATCTGACACAGCCCAGGGTGCCCGAGGGATGGGACCGTATTCTACTCAACTGTTAACCCTTCTCTCTGGTCCTACAGTATCAGTCATTTTGACTGCAGTAGTTTTCCATTCGAATGAGAAGTGACTCCCACTTTGTCAATATTTAAGTTTTGTCTTGCCATATTTTCTGTTGGAGTCACAAAATGTTTTCCAAGATCCCAACAAGATCCCAAACTCAGGGCACCAGAGTACACGTTTGTGTATTCAGTTTCCATCAGCACATAACACGTGCCTAAAACTGCATGAATTATAGGAGTGCAGTTTGTTCCCAAAAAGGACACCCTCACGTCACTAGACTAACAGGACATCAGGACCAAAGTGAGCCTGCGAGTCCTATACACATCACCCTCCTCCAGATGGTCACTTTCTGTCCTCAGATCAGTTTTGCTGAACTTGAACTTGATATAAGATGGAATTACATGGAGTGGTTGGTTTTATGTCTGGCCTGATCTCCTTGACCTTCACTGCATTGGTGTGGCTCTGCTCTGGTGCGTGAGGGCACCAGGATGTATGTCTCCACCTTGGGACGTCGGGTGCTGGGATTACTCTGATCAGCTTGGGGAGGCTACGAGATGGCGCTGTGCCCGGTGTGGGGGGCATATTGGTAGGTGTGGGTGTACTTGTGTTGCTCTTGGGTTGCCCTCGGAGTGGGATCGCTGGGTAAGGGTGAGCCATCACTCAGCCACTATGGACACCCTGGGACAGTTTTCTAAAGTGGTTGCTCCTGCCTCCACTCCGTCTCAGGCCTTAGGCCCTCCACCTTCTCAGCCCTCCACCTGGGCTGATTCCCACTTAGCCATCCACCTAGGGGACTGTGGGAGTTTTTATTTGCACTTGGTGACTAACCGAGGTCAATGCCTTTTTCATGTTGAGTGGCCCTCTGAGTGTCCTCTGATGCCTTGCGCCTTGAAGTACCAGACTGTCTCTCTTTTTCTTGTTAGTTTCCACGTGGTGTTTACATTTCCTGCATGCCACCTTTTATTGATAGAGTATTTTGCACCTCTGTTCTTCTGCTCTTTGGTCTTTCCTGTCTCATGATGTTAAACACTGGTTTTTCATCCCAATGTCAGATTTGTTTTCACAGATTTTCATTTGTGTTTCCTGAATTTCTGACCTATATTTAAATTATACTGTATCATATATTTAGTTCTGATTGTTTGTAGTGATCTTGTTGGAAGTAGATGATCTTGATTTCCAAAATCTGTGAAAATATGTTAGGTTTTCTTGTCGGTTGGTGTCCCCTTCCATTCCACTCTTGTGCATAGCTCAATGGAGCATCTCGTCTTCATTGCTCTAGAGTGGAACTCACCCTGAACCTGACCATGACGTCAAGGTTGGTCTGTTTCTGCACCTTGTTTCCACCCATTGTTGCATTTGCCGGTCATGCGCAGCATTTTCTATCTTAATTATTTACTTTATAAAGTCCTTCTTCTTCACATAGATTGCCCGGCTATTTTTGACCTTCTGCATTTCTGTATGAATTTTGGAAAGACTTATTTTCTACAAAAGAAATTGCCAGGATTTTTATTGGATCACATTATATCAATAAACATTTTGGAGAAAATCGACGTCTTTTACACTACTGAATCCTCTGCCCCTGGCGTGATGTGCTGCCCCATTTATTTGGGTCTCACATGATTTGCCTCAATGGTCTCAGTGTTCTGTGCCTTCGAAGGCCTTGCACGTTGTGGCTCGTTAGTCCCAGCTGCAGCATGCTTTTGGATGATAACATAGGTAGTATTTTTTTCCATCTTCTGTTTTTGGCTGCTATATAGAGATAGATTTTATTTATTGGTCTTACATAAATGTGAACTGACTTTTCTAAAAGTTTGTAGATTTAAATGTTTCTGTATGCATAATTACCTCATCTACAAATAAGATATTTTTTTTTCCTGGATCTTATGCCTTTTACCTAACTTATTTCTGCGGCATTGACTCCAGAGAAATATTGTTTAGAATGTGTTAAAGTGAGCTTCACTGTCCTGTTACCAGTCTCCAAGACAAAATGTTTTTTATTTATATCATAAATATCATTCTAAATATTAATAGTCACTGAACCTTTAGGTCTTTTACTTGGGGTATTTGTCCTGTTTTAAATTTATCACCAATTTTAAGAAATTTTGATAACTCTAAGATGTATAATTCTCAATATTTGTCAACATTACCTTTTGTGTGTGTGTGGTGCTGGGCATTGAACCCCTGACCTTGTGCATGCAAGGCAAACACTCTACCAACTGAGCTATATCTCCAGCCCAATATTTGTCAATATTGATTTGCTTGATTCAATATTGCAATTTATGTTTCCTAGGAAAGCACTTCAAGTACAGTTTAAATTGTAGTGCCATGGGTTTATACATAGCGATGATTTAAAGTAACTTTCCCTTCCTTCAGTATCTTTGTTCTCATTAAAATACTGTGTGCATACATCACAAAATGGCCATTCCACAGTGACGGTTAGGACATGTGTTGCAGATCTCAATTTCTAGGATTGATAAACAACATGAATTTCGCATCTGATAAGATTAAAAGTTTATTTGAAAATCTGACTTTAAACAGTTAGATAATGGAAGTTGAATATAGTGTAAATTCAAAGTGGAAAAACAAATATAGTGAAACAAATTAATGAAAGCAACAATTAAGTTTGCCACAAAGTGACCCTCATAAAAGTATCATTGAATTGACAAATAACTGGCAAAACTTATTAAGAAATATAGAAGGTCCATGGGCTGGGGTGCAGCTCAGTGGTAGAGCACTTGCCTAGCATGAGGCACTGGGTTCAATCCTCACCACCACGTAAAATTAAAAACAAATAAAACAAAGGCATTCTGTCCTCTACAACTACAACAAAAAATAGAAAAAAGAAAAAGGAAAAAAATACAGAAGGTCCAAGCAGTTGACATTTGGAATGGAAACAGAGCTATACCTATACAGTAGAGATTATTTTTAGAACATTTTTTAAATAATAGATTATTTTATACTAATACATAGAAAAAATCTTCCAGACAAGGAAGAAAATAAAATGGGCCAATTCTTTTAATGAGACTAAAATATCCTTCTATCAAAGAACAAATATACTACAAGACAGACAAACTGAAAGGTTGACTCTACAATCCATCTAATTTATATATCAAGAAAAAATGATGCTCATGTAAATAGATGTAAATCGATGAGCATTGTTATTTTCCCTCAATACATAATTGTAGAAGAAGAATTTAATGGGACCGTGGCCGCATCGGATAGCAGCAGGTATTAGCAAACTAGGGCATTTGCTCATCATGGTGAAATGCAGGGGAAAGCAGCTCGGCCACTGTTTCTGTGCCAGACCTAGAAAGGCCCTCAGAGCAGTGCTGCAGAACCTCCACGGTGGCACCAGGCATCACAATGCAAAACACCTACGTGTCCTGCGGCAGAGGGCTGGGAAAATAAAGAACTCCCTTGTGCTTTGAAAGTCAAAATGTCTGCGTTTTTAGTGTGGAGGACTCTCATGACACTCTCAATGCTGGCTGCAAATGGGGCAGGAGCACAGAGCCCGTGAGGAGTACCCTGTGCTCCCGTGAAGCCCAGGGAGCCCAGGGTGCCGCTCGGGCAGTGTGCATGTGACAGGTGGGCATTTCAGAAGCTCACCTGGGAACAGCACTGACGGGCGCCAGTGCCCCGCCAGATGGCTAGTGGCCTGGAGCACAGGCATGGGCATATCTATAAGATTTTATTTTCTCAAAAAGATTTAATGCAAACGGGGCCAAGGGTTGACGGTGGTACTGGGAGGTAACATGTGTGCTGTGTTCTGCACACCTCTCCAGGTTCAGCGTTTATACTGAACATTTAAAGATACACTGCACATTTTATGCTCACACAGATCAGATGGACACACTCTGTACTTCTGATATATGCAACATGAAGTGATTGAGATCTGTATAGTTTCTGTGTCATCTGTAGTCATCTTATCTTCTTTACAATCAATGGGCAATAAGGAGAAAATGAAACAGTATAATCACACTCCCAGGAAACAGTGACTTCGGTTGGCATTTTAGCTAGCACTCTGTGTGTCCTGCATGGACGGGGCCACACCTGCTGCCGGGTCATACTGCCACCGGGTCATACTGCCACCGGAATGCAAGTTCCTGGTTGCTTTGGAGACACCTGCAAGCCCAACGCAGGCGTGTTAGGTGTTATAAGGAAGGGGATCTGCATCAGGCGCTCCTGACATTGTAATGGTATTTAAAATCATGTGCTTTTTCTGAAGATAAAATGTATAGAAACAAACCCAAAGTCAGGCCCGGCTGTGGGGGTTCAGATGGGACCTGTGCTGGGTGGAACCGGGTGGCTGGAGGCATCCTTTGCCCCTGTGCGTGCTGGCACCTACTGGGAACCTTAGGAATGACACCAGGTCAGGAAAACAGGTCATCGTAGGAGGAAGGGACTTTACCTCCCTTAGGGTTCCTTCGTATTGGATCGAATTATAGCAAGATCCAGTCCCAAAGGGATTTTTTTGTTTTGTTTTTGGTACCAGGGATTGAACTCAGGGGCACTCGACCACTGAGCCACATCCCCAGCCCTCTTTTGTGTTTTATGTAGAGACAGGGTCTCACCGAGTTGCTTAGCGCCTCGCCATTGCTGAGGCTGGCTTTGAACTCGCGATCCTCCTGTCTCAGCCACCCAGAGTTCTGGGATTACAGGCATGCACCACCACATTGCTTAGCAGAAAGCCCAGCCGCAGCCCGGCTCCTCTGCAGCCACCACAGACAGAGCCGCGCGTGCTGTCCCCTACCGTGCGCACGGGAGCTCGGCTGGGTTCCCGCGTCTCCACCTTCCCAGGAGGCTGGGCACCTTGGACCCGGGTCTTCTGAAGTGCACCCCGTGCAGGGCCCAGAGACGTCGGGTGCAGGCAGACAGGCCGTGTGCTCTCTCTTGCAGCCTCCACTTCATCGTGTTTGACACGGAGCTGGCGCACGACATCCTCAAGGTGTGGGACGGCCCGGTGGACAGCAGCATCCTCCTGAAGGAGTGGAGCGGCTCGGCGCTGCCCGAGGACATCCACAGCACCTTCAGCTCGCTCACGCTGCAGTTCGACAGCGACTTCTTCATCAGCAAGTCGGGCTTCTCCATCCAGTTTTCAAGTAGGTGCCGCTGGCCGCTGGGCTTGGCCGTGTCCCCTGCCCCACTCTGCGGAGCAGGCGCCCCTCCTATTCCTAGCTCCCAGCAGGGGCGAGCGTGGGTAGAGTGTGGAACCTTGGGGGTGTGTTGTAGGGGGAAGAGAGCGCTTGTCTCACCTGGCACTGGGTTCCTGGCAAAACACAGGTTGACAAAAGTGTCACCCAAGATGTTTGTCACAGGTTTTGTGTGATGTAGATGCCTGCAGAAATGAAGACCCAAGGCGAGAGGGAAAGACCACCTGTACTGGATTGGCCTGACATTGGGCTGGCAGGGCCGAAGTCGTGGCCTGACAGTAGTGACCCAGGGGCAGAGAGCCCCACGAGTACCCATTCTGTCCCAATGCTCTCTCCTGGGTGTGGGGAGACCCACTTCGGTGGCCTGTGGTGGGGAAGATCAGAGCACTCCTGGACGGCCTGCTCCAGGAGACAGGCTGGCAGTTCAGGGCAGCCACCTGCCGCCCTTTTCCTAAATGCGAGGGGCCGTGGAGCACATTAGCTTAGGAAATTCCATCCATTGTAAGGTAGAGACAGGCACTGGGGTCTACTTAATTATGTGGAAAAAATGTTATTTTAGAGGTTTGAATTAATAAGTCAGCTGGAGTCTTTTCATGGGGGTTAAGTCTATTCCTGGGGCTCCCTAGACCGGCAGCAGCTCTGGTTTGAATTTGTGTGATAGCATCTTATGCTACCTGTCCACTAAGCAGGTTTACTCTCAACTCCCAGTTTAGAAGAGACTTATGTTTTTCCCTTCCAGGGCTGAGGTTCCAACTAGTCAATATAAGATCATAACCTCTGCTCAATGACTAGTGGGAAGCCACATTTTCACACTTGAGTTATTATCTCCTGAAGACAGTTTCTTTCTTCCCTGTCTGGCCCACATTTAAGGGGCAATTTCCTTAAAAGGGCAGAGTGGAGATGTTCTGTGGCAGCTCAACCTTTCAGTATCCTTCAAGGAGCCCCGGGCAGAGGCGTCATATAATTTGGTAGCACATGAGGTCAGTGGCCCTCATAAAACAGGTGGAATTTGCACATAAACACACTCAGACTCAATTTATCTTTTGGCAGGTCGCTGGTGAGCCCTATTTAGGATTTACATAAGAAAATTGACTTAGGTCAATTTAATGTTTTTAAAGGTTGCTAATAAAATGGAGGTTATGGTCTGCACAATTTCTTACCTCTGGTTTCACTGTACTTTGGGTCAGCAATTTGCAAGGCATGACTGTGGGTTAGTACCTGTGTGCAGGAATGTTTTCATGGGTCTATCACAAAAATATCAAAGGATATTTGAGAATCGTCTTGAGAAAAAGTCTTTTCCTTTCTAGACCGCTCGGTTCTGCTTTCTGTTGTCACACAAAATTTTCCTTTATCTTCTTAAATTAGAGACAGAGTGTGTGGTCGACCAGTGATCGATGCACTTATTGGGCAAACAGAAAAGTGGGTGAGATCATAGATAATGCTCACTTCCTACCTTCTCTACGCACTCCTGAACTTTTCAAAATTTTAAACAGACCCCTTTATTTTAACGGTAGTTTTACAGCAGAACTGAGCAGAAGGTACAGGGTGAACATAAGCCTCCTGTCCCACATGCACAACCTGCCACCGTCCCCCCAGAGGTGTGTTTGCTAGGCCAGGAGCCTCATCGCACAGCTGTCCCACCCGGAGTCCACAGTTGGCATCAAAGTCCACCCTGGCTGCTGTGCCTTTCATGGGTCTGGACAAATAAATAATGATATGTAACTGCATGAAGTACCACATAGAGCAAGAGTGTCACTGCCCTGCGGACCCTCTGAGCTCTGCCTGCTCCTTCCCCGCTCCTGACCACTGGCCAACACTCGCTTCCTCCCTGGCTCAGGGGTCTTCCCTGCTCCGGTGTCACAGAGTGGGGTCTTCCAGTGGGCTGTCCCTCTTGGTGATGCAGGGCTTGCTGGCAGGGCAGAGCCTTCCTGGGCCTGCAGAGCCACTCCCAGTGCACCTGGTCCTCAAGGGCATGCAGGTGCAGCTGCGAGCCTCCCTGCAGGCTTTTGTGTGGACATGGCTTGCAGTGCTGTGGGCACAGTACACAGTGCTGGATCTGTGGCGAGAGGGTGCTGGGTGTGGTGTCTGGCTTCTTTATTTCTCCTTCTTAAAATTGCTGTGAAAACCTCTACATCCGTTCTTTTCTGCACTCCTTTCTCACTCTCTCTTTTCAGAGGAATCTTCCCAGTTCAAGTAAAAAACACAGCAAGTCCCCTGTTGGAGGGTCATAGATCTCTTCTTCCTATATAAGTACTAAACTGACGTTTGGGAAGTGACCCACAGTAATCCACACGTCTCTAACAGGAGACACCTGCATGATTTTCTTTTGCTCGGTGTTGTTTGTGATTGCAGCACGTGGAACGGTCTCCCGAGCTGGTGACGTGCCTGGCGTTGGCAGTCCACGCGGCCCACCACCGCCGTCACCCTGACCCCTCCCGTTCCTGTTTACTAAACCCCCAAGTCTGGTGGAAGGTGAAAAATGCCGTTTTAGGGGTGAAATTGTGCCTTGCTCTCTTGTTTGTGCACGAGAGTCTGTGAGGCTGTAGAAGTCCGCGGAGGGGACCCACAGCACAGGGGGATTCGGGTGTGAACACCCAGAGGCACCGTGACTTGGGAGGCCTGGAGCTCTGCTCAGCTCCAGCGAGTGGACGTGGGCCTCTGTCTCTGCCCTTGTTGCCTCTTTGGCCTGGGGGTGTCGGGAGGTCTTGGTGACAGGCCGGCTGACCGCACAGCTCCCTGCAGTACGGCGCCAGGAAAGTGTGCGAGAGCATGGGGATTTTTTTTTCAAAATTTTCTGTTTATATCTTTTTTAAAAATTTGTTGGTGGAGTATAGGAGCATAGCCATACAATAGCTGGTTCATCCTGACATCGCCACGCATGCAGGGGACAGTCCCCAAGCTTCCTCTTCCCCTCCCCGCTACCCTCCCTCTACTCTACCGTCTACCTTCTATTTTTTTTAAATCGGTGCTTTATAGATGTATAGAGAGGTAAAACTCACTGTGGTGTATTCATGACTTTCATATATGTACATGGCTCCTTTAGGCCATTTCTTGCTCTTTTTTTTTTTTAGTACCAGGGACTGAACCCAAGGGTGCTTAACCACTGAGCCACATCCCAGCCCTTTTTTGTATTTTACCTAAAGACAGCGTCTCAGTGAGTTGCTTAGGGCCTTGCAGAGTTGCTGAGGCTCCTTTTAACTCTCCATGTTCCTCCCAAGCTGCTGGGATTACAGGTGCCCAGCTAGGCCATTTCATCCTGCAGCTCCTCCCTTTCCCTGTCTCTCCTCCCCACCAATCTCCTCCTTCCACTCCACTGATCCCTTTTCTATTTCCATGGGATTCCCCCCACAATTTTTCCTCTTATTTTGGTCAAACTTCCACATATGAGAGAAAACATTTGACACTTGAGTCTCTGAGTCTGCTTATTTCACTTAGCACGATGTTCTCTACTTCTATTCATTTACCAGCAAATGCCATAACTTCATTCTTATGGGTGAGTAAAACTCCCTTGTGTATATGGAAACGTGTTCTCTACCCATCCTTTTGTTGACCAGCCTCTCGACTGGTTTCATAACCTGGCTCTTACGACCAGAGCTGCTATAAACATTGCTGTGCCCCTGTCTCTCCAGTAAGCTGATTTCAGTTCCCTTGGATAAATACCAGGAAGTGGGATAGCTGGGTCATGTGGTGGCTCCGTTCCCCAGCTGGGGAGGAACCCCCAGGCTGATTTCAGAGTGGCTGCGTTCATTTGCCGACCCGCCAACACCTTTCCCCACATTCTCACCAGCATATTTCATTTGTCTGCCCGATGGCTGCCGTTCTGACTAGAGTGGGATGAGATCTTAGTTTAGTTTTGATATGCATTTCCCTGATTGATCGACACGTTGAACTTTTTTTCATATATTGGTTGATCATTTTTGTTTCTTCTTTGAGAACAGTCTGTGTAGTTCTTTTGCCCATTCACTGATGAGGTTGTTTGTAGGGTTTTGAGTTCTCTGAGTCCTGGATATGAATCGCTGTTGAGGGGCGGCGGGCAGAGCTCTCCTCCCGTCCTGGGGCGCTCTCCACTCTCAGCTGTGTCCTTTCCTGGGGTACAGCCCAAGTGGAGTCCATAATGTCAAGGAAGAATGACAGCTTGGTGTGGTGCAAGTGTGCACCCAATGTGGAGGGCAGAGGAAAGGCACCCGTGTGTGGGCCCCCTCCCGAGCTCAGCTGTGGCGAGCCCCAGGGCCAGCCCTGCACTTCTGTCCTGGAGCTCAGCCCCTGATGCCAGGATTCCACTGCCACCTACTTGAGCAAGGCCTCCCGAGGGCAGGAAGTCGTCCCATTTCCAGGACAGGATACATTGTCAGCCTCCCAAGCCTTGGCTAACTGTGTGGGAAGAACGCCTGGGTGTGCCCATGCTGAACAGTTGGAGCAACTCTAGGACCGGCCACCGCTGTGGAGGTGCTTGTGACTGAGCTCAGCTTTATCCCAGACGTTGGGCAGTGGAGCCCTGAATAACCATCTCCCAACGCACGTTTTAGTAACAAGGGGCCCATCCCCTCCAGGGGCGCTGACCACAGCTAGGAGGGAACAGGCTTGGTCTCAGTCTCAGAAGCTCTAGCTGCTGCAGCTTTGCTTGGACTCGTGAAGACACGTCGTTCCTGTTTAATGTAAGGCCTATGCCTTGTTGACCTTGTAAGTGTGACAGGGCCTTACAAATTTATTTCACTCACGAGTATGAATTTTTGGTACTGAGGATTGAAACCAAGAGCATTTTACCACTGAGCCACATCCTCAGCCCTTTTTTATTGTATATTTTGAGACAGGGTCTTACTAAGTTGCTTAGAGACTTGTTGAGTTGCTGAAGCTGGTCTCAAAATTGCAATTCTCCTGCCTCAGCCTCCTGAGTTGCTGGGATTACAGGCATGAATAATTGAGCCCAGCAACTAATATTTTGATGCCAGTTGGGAACCAGGCAGAACATTTTCATTTTACAAAGATATTTTGATAGCAGAATTGAATCCATCACCTAGTAAATGTTCTCATTTCATTAAAAGTGATCCTTTCCCCTGCTTTAAGACAACGCCAGGCAGCACCATTTCCCAAGGCTGGGCTAATAGTTGCCATCCGTCTTCAAGCCAGTGGGAGTACACCAGGCCCTGCGGCAGCCATGGGTGACTGTGCCCATGGCCCTTCTCACAAGTGCACCTTCCCTGGACCGCAAGGCAGAACAGCTCTGCTAGGAAAAGCAGGTGCAGGCTCTGGGAAGACTGGACCCCGAGGGTCCTCCGCCTTGCCAGCTCTGCTCAGTGTGTGAAGCAGGAGGACAGGAACTGACGGCAGCAATTATGTTAATTGTAATCAGCCCAACACGTTCATTAAAGCTTAATTACCATTTAATCATGCATAAAATGCAGGAAAATGGAGTTCAGCACACACAGCTGACCTCCACTCGGGGGTTGAATCAGCCTTTGCGGAGACTTCGATGCCTCGCCGCGGGCTCTCACTCCTGGGAAAAGGGCACTGGAGTGACTCTGTGTTCTCAGGTGTTGCAAAATTTGATTTCTCTGTTGGTGACAGAGTGACTTAGTGGCCACAGGACATCTCTCTCTCATTTGCTTCATTGAAAGATAATTTAATAGGCATTTCATTTGTAAAAGTCACTTGTTGTTTGTAACATGAGGGGCCTTGGAGCTGCCAGTGGCAGGACAAGGAGGCAGTTTCCTAGGAGGCAGCCAGCAGGCCTGGTGGCTGCAGGGCCCGCTGGCTGCTGCACAGGGACAGCTCACAGCCAGGGGGCCTGGCACCATTGACCCACTCTCTCAGGAACCTCTTGAGATGGGTGGAGAACTGACCATACAATTTTTGGTTGGTCATTTACACATGCAAACAATGAACTGCTGAAGGCCAAAGGAGTGAAGTCCAGCCTTAATTCCCCCGGCCTCCTGGCCCCTGACAGAGAGAGGACGTGTGCAGGAGCAGGCAGGTGCTGGAGATCCATGGCTGTAGGAGGCACAAACCGTCCCTGTCCTCGTAACAAGCATGGGAAGTCTTAGGCAGACCTTCCACCAAGCGTGGTGACCACAGCCGCAGGAAGCCTCGCCTTCCCCTGGCCCTCCAGGAAGGCTCCATCTGCTCTCTGATCCGCTAAGGGCGTGGCCAGTCCTGCCATCCCTGCCAACGCCCTGTCATCCTGTGGCTCTCCTCCCGGTGTCCTCTGCCCGGCCCTCTTTCCTCTCCATCTTATCCACGCCCTGCTACCACCTGCTTGGAAGAATTAAGGACGCTGCTCTGCCGCCACACCTCTGCTCCATCTCTGTGGGCCCCTCCCAGTCTCTGCAATGGTCCCCTTCCCCATCCAGGCAGTCCCGTCTCTAACCGACGTGACCCAGGCCCTTGCCCCATGGGCCTTCTGTGCTGCCGTGATGTGGCTCACCCAGACGGCTGTGGACTCCTGACACCCGTCCAGCCTGGCAGCTGGCTTGCTGCCGACCTCCTACCGCCTGTTTTCCCATGAGCTCTTGCTCATGTTCATTTTCCAGCTCTTGCCACTCAAATTACCCAACTTGTCACGCTGTCCTGGGACCACGGTGGGTGGTCTCCAGCCACAGTTCCCAGAGACAGGCTCTGGGCACGTCCCGTTCCCTCCAGCAGACATTCCAAGCAGCCTCTGTTCACGAGTCTCCACCCTGCACCGAGGAGTCGCCTTCCCCACCCCAGGCCAGTGGCCATGGAGTGCGTGGTATTCAGGGTTGGTATTTAGACACCGAGGTCACCGCATTTTAAATGAGCACGTGGAGCACTGCGATTCTCGCTCCTGAGTTGGAGCAGCTGTTGCCTCGTGTTCCGTACTGGCGTGCAGTCCCACACCCGCCTGGCTCTGCCCAGGATCCTGTCCGGACCTCGACCCTGCTGCTCTTGTCACATGGCCTGTGACCCCCGAGTCTCCACCTCGTCACTCCTGATTGAGCTCCTAAATAGCCTCCTGCAGGCGGCGGGGCCACCTCCAGGACTGGCCCTAGGACCCCCCAGCCTCCTGACCCCTGATGGCCTCTCCTTCCGCTGCCTTGAAATGCAGGCTTCCTCCCTCTGGCGCGTTGGTCCTGGGACACCCACTCTACTCTCTTCAGACTCTCAGTAAATTTATTTCTTCAGATTTGGAAATGAACTCTTACGATCATAACTCCACAAACCTGTTTCCAGCTCACTCCTGCCTCTGAACCTCTAAGATGCCAACTGAATTAGCTCTTTGGAAGACTCTCCAAATAGCATGTCCAGCTAGGGCCACCTGCACACCACGGCCCCACTGTCTGGGTGTGACTGCTGCAGCGCGGAGGCAGGTCTCGCTGGCATTTCCCCTTAGGACAGGCTCCCGAGTTACCCGGGTTCCACCCCATGACCCCCATCTGAAGGGCCATGGGGCAAAGCATGATTATACAGAAGGTGAGTGTAAGAAAGCCGCGCAGGTGAGGGCAAAGCCGTCTGGCCAGGGCCCTGCTTTGGAAAGCCTGTCGTCCCTCACTTTCATGGAAATGGAGCCCCAGCTCTTCCTGAGAACAGACTGCTCGGCTGTGCAGCCCTCAGCTGGGCCAGCCCCGCCATCCCTCACCCTGCGCCCCCTCGTTTCTCCCGCTCTTGGATCCCAGTGGCGTTTCCCTTTGCTCTGGAGCCTTCGCGTGTGCATGCCCTCTGCCCCCCGCCCAACGCCCAGCCGCCACAACCCTTTAAGTTACAATTAGATGCTGCACCTTTCCAGAAGCTTCCCTGGCTCCTCAGGGGGAATGACAGCCCCTCCTCTGGACCCCTCCACCTTCTCCAGACGTTCACTGTTCACTGTGGGTTTCTTCCCCATGCCCTGCTTGTCCCTGCACAGGTCCCACAGTCTTCCCTGCGCCCACGGTGACCCCGGGACGCGCCCCCTTAGTCTTTACTTCTTGGGTGTGTGTCTGTGCTCATTTCCTCTTTGTTGCTAATATCTCCGTTGTCGTTTCTAGTGAGACTGTGAGCTTATTAAATGATTTTTGTATCTCTGCTCTGATATTCACAGCCCTTGGGGTGGCTCTGAGGAAAGAGCATCCACGTAAAGACGTGTGTCTAATTGCATTCTGAAGTGGCATGTAGACGTCCCCCAAATGACTCACATTCTCATTAAGACGCTGGACAGCACCAGAGGATGTTTGGCAACACTCAGCCTTAGGGTGACGAGCGTGGGAGGCTAGCCACTGCACCCTGGTCACAAGGGAAGTGTCTACAGGTGTGTGTGACACCTCTGCACCAAGGGAAAGCTCACCTGAGCTGCGACTGGCTCGTGAGGCCCACAGGCTCTCTGCTGGCTAGCGTCCCTGTGAGTCAGAACAGGCACAGCGGGGCCTCCACCTGCGTGACGTGAGGCACGTGCACTCGGGTCCATCAGTCGGTTTCCAAGCTGATTGGGTTAAATTAGAACATGATGCTCTTTCTACCACCCCTCAGGGTGGGTGAGGCCTGCCCTCAAGGGTAAGCAAGCAGACGTGCTTTGATTTATATGTTTTCTCCAAATATAAGGGAATGTTATTATTTATTCTCAGTTCTGGAGACGCGCCGACTCCAGGGAAGCATTATGTGATAAATGATTCAGTCTGCGGTTCTCAAATTAGATTCCTCCTCCCTTGGCCTCCTGCTTCACACCACTCAATTCAGGCTGACAGCAGCGAGGTTCCCCTGACACTTGCTTGGTGGGAAGGCATATAGATAGCATGGCCCTGGCTCAGACACAGGAAGAGACAGGGAGCAAATACTGCTCCATGGTGCTGACACTGTGATCCTGGATCCGCCTCTCTCCACCCCCTGCAAGGATAAATCAGGCCCTTGTTAGCCAGAGAGCAGGTGAGTTTGCAGAAGGTTTACCGGGAGATTTGTAATCATTGCCTCAAGTCTATCTTATGCCCATGGACGTTTCTGTTGATCACCTTACTGGAAAGCTGAGAGTCCATTTAACCATGGTTACTGATATGAAGATATGAATACCATTCATAAAAGGATCTTTGGAGATTAAGAGTTGAAGTTCTTGATTCAGTTTTGATTTTATTTAGCATAAAGAAACTAAAATCTAAATAGCTGAATGAAGGATCCTTTCATTTCACTAAGATGCAAAGAACAGAATTTTATGATGCATTTAAAGTTTAATATTAGTTTAATATTAGTATTACTATTAGTATTAATATTAAATTAGTTTAATATTAGTATTACTATTAGGAATAAGTGCTTCTAAAATAACTTTAACATTTAAATATTTTCAAACATCAAAACCAAGCATACTCGGATTTCCTGTAGATTTTTATTTTTGACATGATGAAAACAAATTTGCTAATTAGTTTTGCCTCAGAGC
This sequence comes from Geosciurus inauris, assembly GCA_004024805.1. NCBI lineage: Eukaryota > Metazoa > Chordata > Mammalia > Rodentia > Sciuridae > Geosciurus > Geosciurus inauris. The sequence goes on from PVHX01009753.1 coordinate 31,120, forward strand.
ATTCCAATCACTTTCTTCAAAAGAAGCTAGTTTATTGTTCACTAAGCAGACCTAAGAACTTAATTAAGTGACTTAAGTTCTATTGTGAACACAATTCATCCATTACATCTGTTTCAAAAGATCTAACTAGAACAACTATATGATGTGTGTCTCTCCAAAATACAGTTCCAGAGCTAAACATACTAAGACATTTATTTGCAAGACAGAAAAATAATGACTTTTAAATTTTGCCTAAAATGGACATTCGCTATTTATCAGTAATATTCTCTTTCTAATCATTGATTTTAAGTTTCTCAGTTAATTTGAGGTAAATAAAGATCTAATGTTACAATACATAAATAGGGGAATTATAATATAACTCTGAATCCTGATTAAGCCAGAGAAAAAGTATCAAGACATTTATTATAAAAGGTAAGCCAAAGATGGCGGAATGAGATGGACATCACTACCCTAGGTACATGTATGAAGACATGAACGGTGTAACTCTACCTGGTGTACAACCAGAGAAATGAAGAATTGTGCTCCATACATGTACTGTGAATTGAAATGCGTTCTCCTGTTTTAAATAAATAAATAAATAAGAAGGTAAGCCACATTGAATTTTTTAAAAATGAGGATTGGAAAAAAAAAAGATTTGTAAGGTGAGGGATTCATTGTAACATGACAGCTGAAGTGTCACCAACATTCTTAATGTTATTTAATCAGCATGAAACGTCGTCATGGGATTCAAAGTGGGTTATTGCTTATAATGAAATTCACATTCCCCACGGAACAAAATCAAAGTGATTGATTAATTTCTATTACACTGGAGTTTTTTGTTTTGTTTTGTTTTGTTTTTTTAATTTGTGGAACCCAGTCTAAATTTGTTTGGTAAGCATGAACACCTCGTGACATATTTTTATGCCACTGATTACTGCTTAAATATCAAGATTGTGCAAGCCACTCTTCTGCCCAAGGCATCGCACAGGGAACTCCGAAGGGCAGGTGGTGGGGTGTCTGATGCTTTCTTGCACCGATGTCACCATTTCTGTCTGCATGTCTGCTTTAACACCTGGGGTTCTTTCACAGACTGAGATCTCCCGTGCCTTGCTGAGCTTAAGTCATTCATACAGGGATCCTGTGTCTTCTTGAACTTGTTCTTCCTGTGCTTCTGGGTGACAGTGACAGCCGCTGTGGAGTCCCTCGGGGTGAGCAGGGATCTGCTTAACTGGAAAGAACATTTTTCTTTGGTTTAGCAGTTTTTGAATTATTACAGTTCAAAGGCAGTGTCCATCATCACCAGCTGTGGAGAGTGGACACTGTATGTCTTCAGGTTTGCCTGCATCCACATAGAGGTTCGCATTGTGAAATCCACGCTGCCCTCTGTCAAGAAAGCACATTGAAAAACGCATGATTTTTGTGATGGTTCCTGAAATGCAGTATGTGCATGCATGCTTTTATTTCATGAAAAGAATTCTGGATATAAAATGGTTTCCATTCATGCTACTGATTCAAGGGAAAGCTGAGATTCAGATACATATTTTTAATTTTAGCTTTTATTTGGAGGTAATTGTATATTTTTGCAGTTGCTGGAGATAGAACAGGGATCCTGTGCGCTTACCCTTTTCCTGTGTCCTCCATGATAGCATTTGAAAAACTGGATCCCCATGTTGGGCCCCTGACATGGATGAGGGCATCAGAACGTGCAGAACATTCCACCATCCAGAGAATGCCTCAGGTGGCCTCTGGCAACCACTCAGCCAGTCTCCATTTCTATACTTTGTGATCTCATCATCTCCAGAATGTTCCTGGAAGGAATCAGGCAGGATGCACCCCGAGGACTGGCGGTCCTCAGCATGCTTCCCTGCAGGTTGCTCCAGATGGCTGAATGTCTTGACGGGTCATGTCTTTCATTGCTGCCTGATGCTCCGTGGCAGGGCTGGGCCCATTTTGGGTGAATTCCAGTCTCAGACAGTCACAACTTAAGCTATTGTGAACATCCAGGTGCAGGTTTTCACATGGATTTGCTTTTTCACTTGTCTGGGGCAAGTGCCCAGGTGTAGGGTTGCTGGGTTGACTGTGGCCGCACCGTCTTCATTCTTGCGAATGATGCATAAGTTACTCCATTTCTCTGCATCCTTACCAGCATTTGGTGCTCTCTCCTGTCTTTTTTGGCTGTGTGGATAGGCGTGTGCGACCTCTCTCCCCATTTCTCTGGTGGCTGGTGACTTTGAGTGTCTTCCTTCTGTTTTTTATTTGTTTTTGAAGTTGAATATTTTTCTTATTCTGTCGCAAGCTGTTGCTCTTGTGTGTAAAGATAGCACAGCAAAGGTAGCACATTATAACACTAGGAAGGCATTGTTCTTCTGACACTGTACAACACACACTGTGCTCCGTGCCCAGTTTATTCTAATGCAAAGATCATCAAGTATATTGACCGAGGTCCAGTGATGAATCGGAGCTAGTTACGGTATCCTATAAGGCTTAGAACAAGAAATCCTCAAATCACATACTTTTAATAAGCATTTTTTACCATAGACCATTTCATGAACTTGGAATACCAGAGCCTAAAGCCTGCTCTAAAAATCACGAGGATTGTAAAAGGTGCGTGTGTGTGTGTCGCAGTGGCCGGCAAGTTGAGCGGCTGCTCCTTCCGGCACAGTGCTGACGGCGGCTCTCTTCGGGTCTTCTCTCCTGGCTAACTTGAGGCCAGCGTGCTGAGCTTTCCACGCTGGTCTGCTGAGGGTGCCACGGCCCCCTCGGTGGCCTTTGCCTTGCTCAGCTGCCTCTTCCCTCATTGAGTCGCCCAGTCCTGAAGGACCCCGCGGTGTCCTCTTCCTCAGCCAGCCGCCCTCGTGGCCGGGCCTTCACAGCCCTGGGTCCCTGAAAGTGCCTCGCTGACCTCAGTGCCTCTCCCGACAGCGGGATCAGAGGCCTGGCAGCTCTTGCACTTCCCAAAGCACCAAACTCAATGTTTCCATTTTGTCCCAACTTGAGGCGACTACAGTAAGCAACGTCTCCAGGGCTTCCTGGGTGCAGGTGCCGCCGCGGCTCCAGGGCCGTTTTCTGTAGCTAGCCATCCCTGCTGATCTGAGAGCAAATCAGGCTCCGTGTGCAGCTTCAGAATGGTGCCCACCTTCGGCTGCCAGGGCCACAGCCGCACGCTCCGCCACTCGCAAGGTCAGGTTCGCGAGGGCACCCGGGGCCACCCCGCGAGCGTTTCCTTCTTAGGTTCCAGCCAGGAGTCTTCTGTGATGTTTTTGTGCCTTTCGCCCCCTTTCAGGGTGGACTTGTGCGTTGTGCTCGGCGTGTGGAAGCCGGACCCTCCCTGTCCCTGGCCCACCTTTCACTCTCCTAACAGGGACTTGGAATTAGCAAGAACGTAATCTTGATGCAGTCCAGGCTTCCGACTTCAGCTTTGGTGGATGTTGCTCGTATTCCCATGTCTAGGAATTCCCTCTCAGACCTGCATCCCACAGCTTTCTCTGCTTTTCAGAGCTTCATGGTCTTATGCGCCATAGCTAACGCCATGATGCGTTCGGAGCTGAGTCTTCTGTTTGGTTTGCTTTTTGGTCTGTCGCTCTAGCCACAGCTATTATTTTGAAAGCACTGAAGGAGCAGTTCCTTAAAGGGATGTCCCTGGGGCACTTTAGACCCCCTCAGCCTCTGCCCGTCAGACATTCGGCCTGGGGGACATGGTGTCTGGATGCTCAGCCCTTCTGACGGTCACAGAAACGACAGGAGGAACGTCGGTTGCTCAGGTAGAACTTCCTCGTGTTCAGAACCACTTCTGCACTTCAGAGTTCAGGCCTGGATTGACCCTGCCGATGGATGCGAAGACTTCTCTGCTGGTTTCTAGACCTTTCTGGCCACAGAGGCACTGGTGTGGGTAGAACTCAGTCACCACAGTAGAGCCTCTCTGGCAAGAAATGGCTGGTGGAAACCCAGGACATGTCCCTCCCCTTGGCTAGGATCTGACCCAGAGAAGCCACTCCTCAGAGCACTTGAGGACCTGGTTCTGTGCAGAAAGAGCTGAATTCAGGGTGGGGACCCAGATAGCAAATCACTTTTCCATTTTCTTAGTTCAGAAACATGAGGATGGAGGAGAGAGTAATAGACAGAAAAACACCACATGGATGCACAGAATCACGACCTGGCCGCTACTCTCACCAGGGCCAGGACCGTGACTGAAGAGCCAGATCCTCAGTGCCTGGGGTCCCCATGGCTGCCACTCAGCAGGACTGTCAGGGTGGAAAGCGGCCAGGGACACAGCGAGGGGCGCTCAGGGCTGGGGCCGAGGGAAGCCTACTTGTGAGCTGACACCTGAACTTCTCAGGTTTGGGTGGTTCTCAACCATGTGAAAATGTGAAAGCCTTCCTAGCTTTTGGGTTCCACAACGGGTGGTGGCCAGACCTGTGGTTTACAACTCGGCTCAAATCAAAGTCAGTGACACACAATCAGTGCTTAAGTGTCTGCATTGGACCCCCAGTGTGACAGATTTGATGGCCCAGCTTCTCCCTCTGTGCACACTGAACAGGTATGGCACTGTGCTGTAGAAGGGCGAGGCCACCGTGCCTGAGTGAGCCACTGTGCCTTTGAGCCGGTATCTCACTGTGACGGGAACCACTGGCCACTAATGCACAGAGCAAGTCAGGCGTCCCAGGGCGAAGCCCCAGCTCCTGCGTAGGTGAACGCCACATTCATGGCACCTATTGACTCCTCCAAGCGTCAGGGAGCACCCACACCTGCCAGGCATGGTTCCGTAGGTCGGCATGACAAGTGACTCGGGTGTGATCCTGGCTTTGCAGAGATCACGTTCTAAAAGGAAATTGGGGAAATTCCACCAGAAATGTCCAACATCCTGAAATCAGAGTATTAAAATGAAGTCTCTCCTAGCTCCCGGGCACTCGGGCGGGGCCTGCAGTGTGGCATCATCTAGCCTGCCAGCTGGACAGGGCACCGGGTGGCAGGAAGCGTCTGTGTTGCTAAAGTGGCAACTGAATGATCCGCCCCAGGCCTGCGGGTCGTGCTGATGTCACAGGGTCCGGGCACACTAGCTCTGTGCAACTAACCCCACGGCAACTGACTGAGCCCCTGTGTAACTAACTCCAGGGCATCTCAGGGACATGGTGCACTCGCTGTTGCTGCTTGTCCCTTAGGGTGACACAGATACACAGTCCACTGCTACAGCTGCCCAGGTGTTGGTGGTGCCCAAGTGGCTGTGGGACTGAGTCCATGAAGGGTCGGGCTCAAGACCAACTGTGCAGGTGGGTCCAGGGGGACCCAGGACGGCCAGTGTTGGTGACTCGCCCCTCCATAGGCACAGGGAAGGGCGGGCGGGTGGCTGCCTCTCCAGACAAGGTCCTTCATCCGCAAACGGGCAGATGGAGGTTAGCGAGGGGACAGGGCCCTTTCACTCACGCAGGCTGCAGGCTGCACGCTCGGGAGGACGGCGCCTCGTCCCCACTTCACCGTCACTCACACTTCTCACGGGTGGCCTTCTGTGCCACCGTTTACAATGACCTACGTTCTGTCTGTACTCTGTTAGATCTTAGCCTGACTTGTACACAGTCATGACGTTGCACTCGACATTTCTTCTGTGTCTATCATTTACTTTTTGATCTGTTTCCAAACATGTCTTATAAGTATAGGTCCACCACCCGTTTACAAAAAGGAACTACTACTTTCTAAATTTTCTAAAATAAGCTCTCGCTGGAGAAATCATTGAGATGAAAAGAACTGGATATCACATTTTCTTCTTCCTTCTAGCTACTCATGGAAATGCCTTTTATTTTAATTAAAGTCTGCATTAACCTGGGTGAGTCCAGATTTACATTTTACCTAAACATGTTTAAAATTTTGGTAAGCTAATATTTTGCAAATTGATTATTTTTAATCTCACAAATAAGTCATTTTGAAACCTCTTCTTTGTGCTATTGAGATTAAGCATAGAAGAGTTACTCTCTGCTCAAAGCCTTGTCTGGGCCAGATCTGAGTGTAAGAGCTTGAATCCATCACCTGGTCTATATATCCTGAGTCCCCACAATATGCCGGTCACTCTGCCAAGTGCTGGGTCTATCCAGGAACAAGACAAAAACTGCCCATCTCAGGATGTGCTGCTGGAAAGGCCATCCGTGATGGGGCGGGATGGTGAGCGGGTGTCTCGCGTGGAGGACACGCTGCGGAGTCAGTGTTTGCTGGAGCGGGAGAGCAAAGCAGCTCCGGGAATTAGGTCTGGGGAGGGGGTGGTGCCATCTGCACAGGTGAAGAATAGCAAGTGAGTGGCTCATTAACTCAGTGGTCTGCTCTGTGACTCTCAGCGCTGGAGTTGGCCTTTGCGTGGGGCTGTAGGTCCCACAGAGAGCCAGCTGCCTGCTGTGCACCCAGGCAGGGCCGGCTGGGCTCTGGGACTCTGTGGCTTCTTGCAGCTGCTTGGAGACACTGCAAGAGCTGGATCTGCACCCGTCTGTTGCTAGGATGCTTGGGGGGCCCAGGCTTGCGTCTTCAATCTTTATGGCGTCAGAGCCTTTTGGCTGTTGTGGGCGCTCCATGGGGACATTCCCAAAGGAGGGTTGTTTCCAGGACCCCACAGACCCCAGATCTGTGGATGCTTGAGTTCTTCACATACAACAGCATAGGGTTTGCCAGAGCCTGCTACATCCACCCCCGTCTCAGGTCACCTCTAGGTCACTGAGCCCGATGCCGGGCACATCTGTTAATGCTCTTTGTACTCTCTTGCTTCAAGGATAATGACAGGAAAGTAGCTACATGTTCTTCACAGAAACTATTTTTATTTTCAATCCAAGCCGATCAACCCACAGATGTGGAAGGCTGCGAGCCAAGAATTCAGTCAAAAGTACATTTTCAGATCATGTGGTTGGTAAACGCATGAAAGGAGGACTTCACGTGTTGAATAGGATGTGGCCTAAACCATTAGCGTTTGTTTTCATAAACTAGGAAAAGAACACAACGTTACACATAGTTACCAAGGGTGATCTAGTAACTCAGTTATCTGCACCCTGCATCTGGTCCCACAGTGGCTTCACACTGTCCTTGCTGTGCCTTGTAACATGGGGTAGTTCTGCTCCTGTGCGAGAGCTGACAGACTCCAGGTGGCTCCAGCTGTGGGGAGGCTGCTGGGCTCAGCTGGGCGGCTGGGGAGACGTCTCCTGGATGCAGAAGGTCTGCAGAAGAGTCTGGATGACTTGGGACATCCCAGGGAACCCTGGGGAATCACAGAGCACAGCACCCTGCCCTCTCCTGGAGGCCGTGATGGTAAGACTGATGCTCCAGGAGGAATTGATTCCCTTTCTGTGCCAACGAACTGGAAAGACTCAGTCACCAAAATCCCTCCGAAGTCTTTAAGAGCAAGAAGAGTGAAAGGCACGTGGGATCACCACAGAATACCGCCGTGAAAGAGAGCCGGGAGCCTGCTGCAGCAAGAGCTTCACCGTGACCCTGAGGTGGAAGCCATCTTTGTGCTCCAGCTGAACGCCTTCGGTTGAGGGCTCGCGTCTCAGTGTGAGTGAGGTTACTGCCTTCACGAGGAACACCTCCCACAATTCACACTGGAGGGAAGTACGACGAAATTTCTTTCGAAGGCCCAACCCCAGGTATTCCCCATGGCGTTAATTGTTTCCTCTCTCCATCTTCTCGTTGCTTTTCTAATCCAATCTGGATGACTCTAGGACTTTTTTTATTTTTATTTCATAGTTCTAAAAGGAGATTGTGAGGATTTGGGATTTACTGGTAATCTCGGCCCATCCTTGAGGGTCTAGGAGCACCTGCAGGCCTCTTCTCTAAGAGACCACAGCCGTCTGCACAACTTGCCTTTGTGTAACTGGCATCAGCTCCGGCTGATACGTGGGCTCAGTGTTTCTGTTCATTACACAACGTGAGCTGAGGAGCACAAGCTTTGCAATTGCATGCTCTGCCATCACTGTCTCCACATCTGCCCTGTCCCCTTGCTGTCCCAGCCTCCTCCAGGACTTCTGTGTGGGTTTCTGTCCTCTTTCAGCCTCTACCATGCTGGGAGGAGAATGAAATGACAGCAGGTTCCTCCAGGCCACCTTGACACAGCCTTGCCTGCACTCCCTCTGCAACAGAACCTGCTCTGAAATCCCAGCACTGTCCTTCTCTTGATCTCCACAGATAGTTGTTTCTACGTGAAGTTCCTTCTCTCAGAACATGAATGCTGTTGCAAACAGCGAGGTGAGGAGGAGAATGAGGAGTCAGACCTGATGTCCTGCAGCTCAGGGAGGGTTGCCTGGACGCCCCATTGCTGACCTTACTGTGAATGATGAAATTTTATCCAGTGGGAAAATATTGCACGTGCTGGAGAAGCTCCTTCAGTTCTGTGGAACGCATTGCTGAGCCTGCAGAAATCAGCTTCCCCAGAGAGCCCCTGAATCATGTGAGATGCAGAGGCCACAGCTCCGCAGTGGCTTTGTCCTGAGGCACCTGTGACCCCTCGTGACATTGAGCTTTCCCTGGAGAGTCCTGCAAGGGCATGAAACGATGTGAGGCCTTTCTCCTACTGGGAATCCAGCAGGACACCAGTACACACCAACAACTCCAGAGTGGGTTCAGCATGGAAGCCAGGCAGAGGAGCAGGTGTGGACACAGTCAGACACAGTCGGAGGTGACCATCCATGACCACAAGCAGTGTAGTGGTTTGTGGGGGAATTCTGGCCATCTGTGTGGTCCAAAGAGGTTCCCATTGGTCCAGGCACATCAGGAAATCAGGTGGGAATCCCTTTTGGAAGGATGCACCTTCAACACAGTCACAGAGGATTATCACAGGTTCAGTTCCAGGGATCAGAAGTGCAAACTTGGATTCTAAAAGTGCCAAACACCTCAGTGAGTGCGAGAGGTTGAGAGTATCAGAATGAGACGATGAGAATGTGAGAGAGAGTAGCCACCCAAGGAGAAAGCCCTGCGCCACATGAATAGCCAAGTAGGGGTGAATATAATCCAAAGGGCCACGTTCTTACTAAAGGTAAGTCACAAAAAATGGTGTTTAGGAAGTAGGAACATTAAACCAGGTGAAAGGTCTACTATGAACAATAAGAAAAAATAGTAAGCAAGTTGGTAAATACATACAAAAATGTAAACAGTCACTAACAGCCATAGACAATGATAACAATGCTGCTTTTTAATTCATAGCATTTATAAACCCAAGCTGATAGTGGCAATATGTAAGGTTTAAAAAAATTAGGTAAAATACTGGACAGCAACAGCGTGTCAGTGAGGTGAGGATGATAGAAACCAAGTGCTCTAGGGTGTGGACAGGAAAGCAAGGATATTGTAACTCTGCACAGGTCAAAGTTTCTGAAGAAATATTTATTAAAATAAACACTGGAGAACATAAAAATTGCTCAGCACAAAACAGGCAAAAGGGTAAGATGGGATGCAGAGAGGCTGGCGGAGGTGGTGGTGAGAGTAATGCTGAGCTGCCCTTGTAAGACAAGTCTGGGCCAGCCAACCCGCACCCCAAACCCCAACTCAGGCTCTTGGGAAGGGAGAGTCCAGGAACAGGAGCACTGGTCACAGCAAGGGTGTGGCAGCCACAGTGGGGTTCCAGGCAGCATTCCAGGTAAGATCAAAGGAACGGCCCAAGGCAGGGAGAGGAGTGGAGGAGCTGAGGAGCGCCCACCAGTGGGACGACCCAGCAATGAAAAAACACCGGAGCACAGCCTGTGCGGGGGACCCTCAGGAGCACCCCTAGCAAGAACGAGACCAAGCCATAGCACAACCTGGACGGCTCCCCAGTGCAAACCCCTAGGCACCCAAAGCTGCCAGTCACACATTGAGGGCAGCTCTCTGGAAGAGGCGAGGGATGGAGCTCAGGGTGTGGCTTCGTGGAGGGAGGCGGGTGAGCTGGGGACGAGTGTCCAGATCACGCTGCTGTGTGGACGGTGCCCCACCTCTGAAGTGGTGGCATCCCCGTCGCTGTCCTTTCTTGCTGTGTGATAGACACACATATGCAGGTATTTGAATACAACTGCAGGAGAAGATGGAGTCGTCAAGACCGCTGCTCCCGCAATTAGCGGGGAAGGGCGGGCCAGTCCGCACTGCCTCTTCCCGGCTGGGCTAATTACCTAGCTGTTAGTCTCATCTTTACCGAGTGCTTAGCCAAAGTCAGTGCGCCTAAGTGATCGTTAAGTGCTAATTAAGACCTGATGAGTGGTGCTGGGATCTGAAGAGCTCTGACCAACCAAAGACCCTTGAAGCCTTTACGTGAGGCCTCCTGTCGGGGCTGCGATCCTTTCTCTGCACGGTCCCCACTCTTCTGTCTCACATTCCTCAATAGTAAAGAGAAGGTCTTCTTTGTCTTTATATCTATTAAGTTTTTATTTAAGTAGATTTATTTATATGTGTGTGAGTGTGTGTGTATGTGAATATAAATGTAAGTATATGCTATAAATATATGTGTGTATATATATATATGCTTGTGTGCATGTGTGCATATATATGTAAAAGTTCCAGAATTTACAAAACTGAAAGCAAAGCCTACTCATTGCTTTAAATCACCAGGTATTTGGAGAGACAAGGTGGGTACACACGTGGGGCTGGTGCACCTGGAGGAGAAGGAAGACCGCCCCTCATGGTTTCGTGAGCATTGCAGAGCGAGCGAGCGAGCGAGAGCTCACTGTGCTGGTGGAAGTGAGATGGGAAGGGTCTGCGTGTGCGGGATCTTCAGGCATGCCTTCCTAACCCAGCACTGCAGTGAGTGTGGCATTTAGAGACCCGAGAGGAGAGGGCCTGCCCTGGAGGCGTGTTTCCTGCTGGGGTCTGACCCAGGCTGGCCGTCCTCACTACTGGGCTCGAGTGGGTTTGAACTGCCTGTGCGGGTGATTTCAGAAGCGGGGGTGGAGGGTAGTGAGTGGGTCTCAGCGACACCAGAGCCTCAGGTCACCAGGCTCCAGGCGTCCCAGAGGCTCTCTGCCAGCCCATTTTGTGACACTGGCTTCTGCACAAGGACTTGAAATTCTAATGCTTTTTTTTGGACACAAAAGGCATGGCTGTCACTCTCGGATATAGTTAGGGTGGGTGGCCGAACTGGAGCTCTTCTGCATGAAGGGTATTGATAATGACCCCAACAGCACCTGAGGGCCTGTGGCATTCTGGGTAATGCTGACTAGGCATCCTCTCCGACCCCCTCCCATCCACAGTCAGCAGAGGATACAGGTCAAGTTGAAGGTCATCAGTCACCTTGAAGGCTCAGACTCTAAAAGAATTCTCCCTCTTTTATTTTGCTTGAGGTTCCTTGGAATTGATGTTATTTAAATCATTTAGACTACCATGCTTTCTATTAAAATAATTGTAAAGAGCAAATCAGAGAGGAACGTGTGTGTGTGCTCGGTATAACGTGGTAACTTGATGTATTCTGTAATTGGTTACATTTTTGATATGATTTTGCCGAGATTTGTTCCAGGCGAGCACCATCACAAGGGCTCACTGTGCTCAGCTCACACCTGTGTGCCTGCAGGTGCAGCCGCGGGCGTCCTCCCTTCACCTGGCCTGTTTTTTGCAGCATCCGTCGCGTCCACCTGCAATGACCCAGGGATGCCACAGAATGGAACCCGCTACGGGGACAGCCGGGAGCCTGGAGACACCATCACCTACCAGTGTGACCCTGGGTACCAACTTCAAGGACAAGCCAAGATCACCTGTGTGCAACTCAACAACCGCTTCTTCTGGCAACCAGACGCTCCTACGTGCATAGGTACCGGGCAGCAGAAGACAGAAATGAATATTGGGAGATGAATGCACGCCCTCATTAGCCTCGCCCTGATTGTGGATTATTTCTTCAGAAGTACTTTTCAAGGGTTTCTGAAATGTCCTTGGGCTTTCTGAGGCCGTGCTAAAATTTTATTGTAAACCTTTAAACTTTATTTTATTAGGGGAAATGAAGGAAATGATTTACTTAATATGTAGTGATTGACATTGATCTAACATTTCCTGTCCATAATAATTCTTGTTTAAATATGTATCCATCACACTACTGCAATTTAAAATTCCAGTTGGTTCAACATTCGTAACCCTGCCGTCACTGTTCCTATTTCTAATGGAGAAACAGGCCCTTAAGCAAAACCTACTCACAAAAAAGGCTCTCTCTTTTTAGATGTTTAAATAGAATACTGAAAGCTAGAAATTATAGTGCTTTTGTGAAGATGAAAAATAATCGTATTTCTAATATTCATTAAAATTGTGTTATCTGACCTTTTACTAAAAAATAACACATGGTTCTGCCCACGAGAGCCTTCCTAGCTGCTCTACCACAAATATGATTTTAGGGAAATACACATTCTTATATAAAATACAATTACACATAGATTGTCCATTCAATGAAATATTTTACGTAAAATACCTATTTGGAGCATTTCATCTTAATTTCTAAAAAGAAACTCTAGTAGACTTTATCACTTTAGTCAACTATCACTGCTTAGTTAGTACTTCATTATAATCTGTTTGAAAACTTGGAACTCAGTTGGCCTGTGAGGGAGGAAGTTACGGTGAAGTGTGCCAACCATGGATGGCCACTTTGCCTGCTGCGCCCTTGAGGGAACTTCAGGGGCTAAATGGTATTCACTGTCCTGTGCACAGCAGCAGAGATCCTCTGTGTCCCCATGGAGCTGGGGCACACAGCACTCTGTCCACAGGGCTGGCTGTGGTGCTCTGTGGGCCCAGGAGATGTGAGAGCCACTCCTGAGGCCCTCAGCCCCCAGCTTGGGCAATGCTTGTACCCATGGACATCCTCTAACCCTGTGAGCTCAGCCCTGTGTTTTGCTTCACTTTAAGGCAAAGGAGCCCTGCAAGATTTCTGCATGTTTTTGTCAAGTGGAATAATTACCTGTAAATGCAACTATCCTTTAAAAATCATTGGCCTGTTTATAAATTAGGAAATAATTTTTTCCTTCCATTTTACATATTTTTAAGCTCAAGGAAGATAATATTAAAAAACAATATCACTATGAGTTAATCTCTTAAAGGAAATTTATCACTTTACATCAACTTAAACATGAAATTGTAAAATTTGACTATCTTCCCAATTATAGACTTTCTTGATTCATGTCTTAATTACCTAACTTTGAGCAGCAACTAAATAATCCATCCCTCAGCCAAAAGCACACATCATACTTCCTGTCTTGACTATCAGTTGCAAGGGCAGGCAGAAATCAACTGCAGATAATTGATTGATCCCCTATGTTAGTAGCTGGACCTACATAGAATAGAATAGAATAGAATAGAATAGAATAGAATGTAACAGAAAGTTAACAGTAAATTAATTTCATAATTTTCTTATGTACATGATAATCTACATAAAGTGCTTTTAGTTGGTGGAGTCCTGCATGGTTCTTTTGAAGTTGCAGGTTTTGCTTTCAGCACGTGGCTCTGGGGTGGAGGGGTGGCCTCTCCTGGGAAGCAACCTGCACCCTCTGAACCAGTTTGCTTCGGTTAGATTGAATTTACAACAAAATATACTGGATTTAGTTGGATCTCTTCTTTTGAGAAACTAAGTTTTCAGAAATGTTAAGTATTTGAAGACCCCAAAATCTTCTTTTCTTTTTCTTTTTTTTTAAAGATCACCCGAAAGGCATTTTCTTTTCTAGTTCCTTTTTTCCCTAAATTTATATATAGCCAAGGATATTAAATAAGCCCTATGGTTCAGGGGATGCTGTGGTCTAGGTAGAAAGATGTTCTAGAACGACGTGGTGAGAAGCCACCATGTTGGACATGAGAACCACTAACCCAACATGCTCATAGAGGTGGCCACACTGTGTGCTGGCAGATAAAACTGTGGTGCTTTAACAGAAGACTTTTCTGGTGCATGAAGTAGTCCTAAACATTTTCAGATTGAAGAACAAAAACTGGCCCTCCTTCTAACCAGTGTGTTTACATCACGAGTGCTTCACTAACACAGATGTGAACATGTCTACCTCACAACTGAACACTGAACTCAATCTGTTACTATCCATGAAGAATTTCTTTTAGTAGTGATATTCTCAGCACTGGGATACAATATTTGTAGGAGTCCATGTTCTGGCTCCTGTTCATTGTGTGTCCGAAGTGCCACTGCAGGTGTGCACGTAAATATTGGAGGATGAGGATCAAGTAGTTTGTCCAATCAAAATTATAGGAAGAAACCTGTAATTGCCAGAAGTTCTAAAATCCTCCCTAAAAGTGAGATGGGGTGCTCCATAAAACTTATCAATGTGAAAAGTCTACCTCTGGGTCTGAGGTGTCACCCGGTGGGTGGGAACGCACAGCGTCTGTGGGCAGCCAGCCTCTGAGCTTTGTCAGAGGGGCCTGAGTGGTCTCCCTGCGCTCGGCCAGCTCTGCTCCCCCCTAACTCGTCCTGTGACTTCTGTTCTGCCAGCTGCGTGTGGAGGGAACCTGACGGGCCCTGCAGGAGTCATCCTGTCCCCTAACTACCCCCAGCCGTACCCTCCTGGGAAGGAGTGTGACTGGAGAGTGAAGGTGAACCCCGACTTCGTCATCGCCTTGATATTCAAAAGGTATGGCTCCCGCCAAGTGCCTCTGCCCAGTGGGATTCCAAATGCCGTGCCTGAGTCTCTTCCCTTACCCTCCAGAGTGTCTGCCTCTACATCTGCACGTGCTCCGTCAGGCCGCAGGGTGCCAGGGCTGCGAAGGCTGGCTCTGCTGGGTGGCACTCTGCTGGAAAGGCACAGGTCACTCTAACTGCAGCTCATCTGGTGCAGGACACATCCCACCTAAGAAGGCTGGGCTCAAGGATATTCACAAAGAATCAGATGTGACAGATGCTCCGGTGTGAGTCTCGCCAGAGCCTCCTGTTTCTCTGATGTAGGATTCCCATGGTGCCTTTTGTCTAATGTCCCCAAGGGCAGCTGGTTAGGAGTTGACAGAGCTTTGAAAGAGGAAGCTGCCCGAACTTCAGTTTCTGGGGGTTTGAATTGCTAGATATTAGTCTAGAAAATGTGCTCTACTATGCATGTTCAAATACTACTAATTTTTATAAAGTAGGTTCTATAATATGCTGCCATATAATACATAGTACACCACAGTTAAATTCTGTTGACTCCCCAGGTCTTTTCCAGTGTCCACTTTGGTCTTTGAACTGAACTAGGGGGATGCTTTTCAAGGTGACCACTGCAGTGGAGCACCCTGCTGGCCTCTCAGCTGCCAAGGGCACAGTGGCCTGACTCTGCCTCCATCTTCCAGAGCAAGCCTCCTTTTTAAGCTCTGTGCATCAATATCCAGGCCTGGGTGTGATCACCTTCCTCCACTTTCTCCTGATGAGATCTGAGTCAGTGTAATTTTAAGGATCTGTGATTCTGAAACCAAGCAGGTTGATAAGCCATCATTTCTGGAATTTTCTGAAACTACTACAAAGTCTCCAAATGAAGAATGCTTTTATGACACCCAATTAGCTATACAAAACCAGTGTTCATTTGCTGGCTATATTACTGGATATATTTTTGAAAATGCTGAATTCTAGTAATGTCTTCATTGAAACCAGGTCTGGTTCCAGTAGTAGAATCCAAGGCCGGCTGGGAGAAATGGAGCCTCCTTCAGGAATCTCCCATCTTCCACTACTGACTAGTTGTACATGTTCCCAACGTGCAGCTCATGGGAGCGTTCGCAAGGCAGTTGCATTAGCCAAGTGTTCCAGTGTTGTACACGTCTCCGTAGCAAGGCTTATGCAGAAGATCCCCACATCTCTTCCAACTCTTAGATCCTGCAGTTTCTCTGATCTGAACATTTATGTGGGCTTGGGTGGAAGTCACCCTAACAGCTGCACCTGTGTGGTAAGGAGGGAAAAGCCAGAGTCCTGGCTAAGGTCAGGGGTATTTAAGGGACCAACAGGAGGCTGCCCCAGGCTTGCTCAGATTTGAGAGTACTCTTAGGGATTACAGGTATGTTCAGCTGTCGCAGGTAGAAATAAAATCTTAAAGGAAATGATAATTGAATATTCAACTCTAGACTTCTATGCATGAACTACAGCATGTCTAAAATGAGACACCAGATGAAATTTGCTTTCTGTTTGTGTGTCTGATTGTATTTTCAATGTTCAGCAAATAATATATAATAATAATTAGCTCTGCCAAATATTGGGGTTGGAACACGGCCATATTCTAATAACATCCTTGCAAAGTACTCTGGAAAAGTTTTTTATTCCAATAAAATTCTCCTTGGTCCATATAATTCCCATTAGCCTCCTGAATTTAGTAACTCTGATTGTTTAGTCCTTCATTTCTGACTTCATTGAACTTGCAAATAAACTAACTAAGAAAATGAGTGCAGCTGGCTTTAGACACTGTGTTTAGAGCCTCTTGCGGGCAACAGGGCAACCTGGACCTGCAGGGGAGGCCAGGTGCCGGGCAGGCAGACCCCTGCTGCTCCCAGGTTCCTGTGTTTCAGGATGCAGCAGGTGAATTTGGGAGGGACTTTCAGGTGACTGCAGAAAAACCCTGGCTTCTCTCTGTCTCAGATACCAGGAATTCTTGCCGACAGACAGGACAGTGGCAGTTGCTTGAATGAAGTCCTTGTTAGAGACACACAAACCCAGATATGAGAAGAGAGGAGAAGGGCAGGGCTGGCCATCAGGGTGACTGCAGTGGCTCCTCCTGGTTGGCTGACCAAATCAACCAGCTCTCAGCACTTGGCCAGCCTCAGGCTCCCGTGCAGAGTGTGTCTGTGGCCTAGGTTCCCAGCCGAGGCAGCCTCACCCCACAAACAGCAGCAGCATGGCCAGGAAGCTTCAGGGAAAGCTCTCAGATTCTGGGGACTGACCGTCCGTGGGCAGTGGAGAAGAGGAGAGAGACAGGAACTGGAGCAGGGGGCTGGCAGGTAGGGAGAGTGAGCAGTCAGTGGGGAACGTGAAATGTGAATGTTGACACTCTGCTCTTGAGCGACTGTAAGATTGGTCGCTTTCTCCAAGGAAGAGAGATGATTACATTTTAAAAATTAAACAAGAGGAAATTTCAAAACTGTAAAAATATACAGCAATACCAAGGCAATATTCACATAAGAATCAAATACTAGTAGGAATTCCCTCTTCTGAGCCTGGTTCTTTCAAGTTGCATCCCATGAGCCAACTCAGGACATGGGCAAGGGTGTTACACCAAGGTTACTACAAAGCATCGATCTTGCCAACTTCAAAACTGCAAAATACGCACAGTATTCACTACCATTGGAACTGCCATTTCAACATTTGTATTCATTATTACATGTTACTTTTTGATTGTCCTAATTATTAAAATTAATATACAAAAGCAAATAAACTCACCTTGTCCTCTTCTGGAAGATGCGATGGCCGTGTTTGGAAACCGAGCATAACTGGGGTTTTGTGCTTTCAGTTTCAACATGGAGCCCAGCTACGACTTCCTGCATGTCTACGAAGGCGAGGACTCCAACAGCCCGCTCATCGGAAGCTTCCAGGGCTCTCAAGCCCCCGACAGAATCGAGAGCAGCGGGAACAGCCTTTTCCTGGCATTTCGCAGTGATGCGTCCGTGGGCTTGTCCGGGTTTGCCATTGAGTTCAAAGGTACGAGGTGGGCTGGCCTGGCCTGGGAGTTGACGTGAGTCAGCTTTCCTTATGAGGTCTTCACATCTGTCTAGCACACGCCGTCACCATGTCACTCACCTGTCCCCTCTCTGCGGGGGATGGAATTCCAGAGACATGTTTCTGCCTGGACTGAGAGAAAAAAAGATGGGAAATATTTTCCAAGTTCACAGCCATTTAAAAAGAAATGATGGTTTATGTGCTCAGTAAATGATAACGTTTAGGAATTGTTTCAAATCAATGTTAATATCTTCTGATCTGTTTCTTAAGGATGACTCAGTTTAAATGCGTCCTAATGCCAGTTTCATCTGAGCACTTTTCTCTGTACCCAACGCTGCCTGTCCTAGGCATGCCTGGAGGTGCTGATTTTGTGAGGAGCTCTGGCCTGAGGCTGAGCTCAGCCCTTCTGCACCCCTGGGGTCAGTGACGGGCCTTCGGTCCACCATGCCCAGCCATGAACGACCTTCCGCATAGAAACCACCTGCACTGAGCATTTCACTTTTGAATCCATGAAACAAATATTATTTTTTCAAATCTATTTCTCATGTAAACAAAGAAAATACAAAGTGTAACACAAAGAATTAGAGAAGACAATTTAATAAAATATCAGTTCATGATACTGTTTATCAAAAATTTAATAGAAATATTTAAACTTCTGAGTTCCATTCATAGTGAAAATTATAAAGGAAAACAGTAGACATTGCATTGCTGTTACTTCTTTAATGGGTTTATGTTTCTTTTTATGATTTTAAATAGAAAATCGATTTTCCCCAAAACATCAAAATCTTATGGGTCTTCATTAAAATGTACACTAAAAAATTACAGAATTCAACAAGCAGAGGAGGACCTGTGCCTTTTGGATGGAAACTGTCACATGTATGAACTGTTGTGAAACCACCCGCAGGCATCGGCCGCACCATCAGAAAGTTTCCATATTAACAAGAATTCTCTAGACTGTACTTCACTGGGTGCGTCTGTTCTATTGTAACCCCAGACCAAGGGGCAAGAAAACCCTGCCTCCAAATCCCAGAAGGAGCGCGGCTCCTTGCCTGCTCACACGCTGGCTGTTCTCCCAGGCATTCCGGGAAGCCGGGCGAGGGCTGAATGGGCAAGTGGCCTATGAGTGACACACAGGCACCTGAAGAACCAGCTCCCTGTGCTTCCGAGGGGCTCTTGGGTGGCCAGCACAGCCATCTGAGGAAGGGCTGTAGCTCTTGGTGTTTAAAAAGCCCTCCTGCAGAGTCCAAGGAAAACGCAGCGTGGGTGCTAGCTCACCAGGCATCAGAAGGCAGGTGGAGACCCGGGCCCAGGGCAGCGGCACCCAGTGACTATGGGGCCTGGCATGCTGCGTCCATTTGGCCTCCAGGACAGGAATGCGCTCAGGTGTTCCTCAGCGGAGCAGACAGGACAGCGGCAGGACACAGCACGTTATGAAGCCATGCAATTAGGGACCATGGCATGTGGGACGCAAAAAGGGCCAGTGGTTTATCACCGAGCGTCCTGAACCGACAGCTAGGTAAGAGGAACCAGGAGAGATGCCACTCATTGGAAGAACGGCTACCTTCAGACCTCGAAATCACAGGCACAAAGCGGGAAGCTGTGCAAGTGGACTTCCCTCAGCAGTCAGCCCAGATAAGAGTCACAGCCAAATGTGACCCAAACGGATGGAACGGCCGTGGACGCACACTGGCAGACATGCACTGAAGAGTTTTCACTTTTTTAAAGGAGAAAGAAATATAACCAAGATTAATACTTGTGATCACCAGATGCTCAGCACCTTTTGTTGGGTAACTGATTAAACACCAGGGAGAGGGAGTGGCTTTCACAGTGCATTTTTTTCTCCTTTAATTTTTAAAAGTTCTGTGTTTTCATGGGAATTAAGGCTGCTACTAAGAATCATGAAAATGTCAGCTGCCATTTGAAACATCAAACAGGCACTCAAGGAAGCGCTCAGAGTGTGCTGGTCCCCACGCCCCTCTGTGCACTTGGCAGGAGGCTGGCAAACCAAAACAGGCCTGTGGAGAAGCCGCCCCACTGTGTCTGCATGAGGGACCAAATATGCAAACAAGCTACACTTTGTTACATGGGAGGAAGTATCGCAATAGATTGACTGTTTCGCATGTTTAATGGATGGACATAAGAGATTGAGTGAATGGTTGCAGTGAGATCTCTTTTCGGGCCCTGTTGATATACAGACTATTAAAACACAACCACGGGTACTGAATGAACCAGCGAGGCAGCCTCCTTTGGCTCCCTGCCGGGATTTCCAGGGTGTGGGGCTTTTGTTTTAGGTCCTCCCCGACTGCCCCCTGGCCCACCCCTGGAGGTGTGCTGTGCGGCCACCCAAGGATCTTAGCACTGCTGCATGTATACCCGTGGCTGGTTAGGACCAGTGTTCGGAGTTGGTGAACACGGCGGGGGAGACGAACACACCAGTGATAGGAGGAAACAACAGAAGCAAAATCAATACTGATCCTGGTTAAAAAAAGAAGTTCCAATCTCCCTTTACATTTCCCAGAGAGGATTACATTTGTTCGATTTTCTATAATGAATAAAGGAATTGCTGTTCATGGATTTCTACGAAGGATAAGATTGTCGATCCAAAAGGAAAAGAGCGAAAACATTTATTTCTATCACTTTGAAGCTACCCTTGAGCCTAACCTGACAATAACCCCATTATCACACCCACACACGCCCACACGCATACTCTCTTTTAGTCTCTCTCAAAGAGAGTTTCATGACTTTGAGCTAGAAAGTGATGTGTGGCCTCTGTCTTGGCCCCAAATAGTCCAGGAGGGCTCCAGCATCACCAAGAACGTAGCGTGAAGAATGTGCTTTTGCACGTGAACAAAAGCTGCTTACGTGCTGAAATCCCACAGAGCACGTGTGTGCTGTTTAGTGATGTTGTGGATGGCCTATTGAAATGGATGACTTAAAATCTTGTGACAACTAGAAGATAATGGCTGCAAACTACAGAGCAAAAGACTGAGAAGACGGAACTGTTTGGGTGCATATTTGGCAATGGGCACGTTTTATTGTGATTGTGGCTGCCTATTGGCTGTATGTGTAAGTGGGTCTCACTGTGGCATTTCCACCGTAGCATAGCTCTGGCACTGATGGCACCCATGCCCGGGCCACTCTCCCATACGCCCCTCTCGTCTCTGCCCTGTTCCCTCACCCTTCCTTGGTGGTGCCTCCAATGCTCGGTGCAGTCAGAACCAAACGTTGCATTAAGTGGCTGCAGGTTGGACAGCTGTCTGCAGTGTGCCTTCGTGGCAGTTACCTGGCTTTGTGAACCTCAGATTCCCATAACCCCTACCTTTCAGAGGTGGAGTGGAGACTGCTGTTGAGCGTTTAACACACTCACTCAACAGGTACGGCACAGACCCTGGAGAAGGCTCAGCAGTTACCACAGTTAGGACGAAACTGTTGAGTAGCAGTTATAGACCAGACACCACACCTGACCCTTACCAATCAGTAAATGTATTTTTCCTGCTGCAATGGACAGTTTCCCCATTAGGACTAACAATGCAGTGAGTAGCAGGAGAATCAAAACATCCTGCTGTGCTGTGTTAAGCATCTCCATCATGAGTAAGAGAAGGTACTCTTGACCTCACGAATGACACCATTTTCCTTTTGTGAAACCCAGTTTTCCCATATCTTCCTACATGTGGATGATGCACACCAGTGTGACCTATGTACAAAGGTCAGAAAATGAATCTCAATTTTTCCTGAATCGGTTTATGTGGTTCAGTACAAAAATCTGCAGCCCAAATAGATTAATGCGTAAAAATATAATACTATATCTTTTTACCTAGATGGAAGTATTTAACATCAATTCTGTAGTAAAATGTGGTTTTAAAAAAGAACATAGTTAGCTGGGCACGGTGGCCCACACCTGTAATCCCAGCACTTAGGGAGGCTGAGACAGGAGAATCGCGAGTTCGAAGCCAGCCTTAGCAATGGTGAGGCGCTAAGCAACTCAGCGAGACCCTGTCTCTACATAAAACACAAAATAGGGCTGGGGATGTGGCTCAGTGGTCGAGTACCCCTGAGTTCAATCCCTGGTACCAAAAGAAAAAAGAATATAGTTTATTAAAAATGAATTTTCCTACTTTTAACTAATGAATAGGTTAAGTTAGTCATTAGACAATCAATAGATAATTCTGAAAAAATTTTTAGGCAGGGCGTGAGGAATGAAGACGGCTGCTCTCATGGGTTTGGCTTTTGCTTTCTCTACAGAGAAGCCCCGGGAAGCTTGCTTTGACCCTGGGAATATAATGAACGGAACAAGAATAGGAACGGACTTTAAACTGGGCTCCACGGTCACCTACCAGTGCGACTCTGGGTACAAGATTGTGGACCCCTCGTCCATCACATGTGTGATTGGGGCCGACGGAAAGCCCTCCTGGGACCGTGTGCTGCCGTCCTGCAATGGTAGGTCTGGACCAGCTTTCCCGCCGAGCGCTGCCCTTGGCGATGCAAAGCCTCGCTCAGCGTGAGTGCCAGCAGCCAGCTCCCGACAGTCCTTGGTGGCGTCTTCTAGCCAGCACATCAGCCATCTGCATGGGCTTCCAGAGGGGCAGTGGTTTTTCTGTTAGTCAGGTATTTTGACACTTTCAACTTGTTTTTGTGTATCTTAGACCTGCTCTATATAAGAGGTACAGATTAGCATTTTCCAGCTGTTTCTCCATTTTTCTAGGTACTTCTGGGTTAGCTGGTTAGATAGATGGATACTATATAAAGAGGGACGGGAAGTGCAAGGGGAGGGGCAGAGAGAGAAATTTTTAGAATACGTACATCTTTTGAACACATAGTTCATTTCCCCCAAGCGTAAGTAGTTTATCATTCCTTATATACAGATAAAATTAACCAAATCATCATTAGAGCTCCCAGACAAGACCTCCTCACGCTATGCCACAATCTGCAGGTGTAGATTAAGAAAATAAGGGCGGGGTCCAGCCCAGTGGTGAGACACTTGCCTTGCACGTGTGACACCCTGGGTTGCTTCTGTTAGACAAGTGAGTGCATGAAAGCCTAGGAGGCAGAGGCATGTGGTCTCCTCGTTACTTTCGGCCATGATCTGAAGTCACAAAGGGGACATATTGCCTCTAGTCAGCCTGGCCATGCCTCTGGTGCCCTCTCACCAGACAGGCATTTAAAAATGGTGCGTGTAAAAAACTCAGACCTGCAACACAGCCTGTAATGTTCTGTTCTGCTACATCTGTGTTTAATCCATTGTGTTTCCGAGAGCCTCGGCTAAGGCCGTGTGCACCAGCACCCGAGTCTGCATCGAGTAAGAACTGAGTTTGTGATGTGAGGGTCAAAGAAGGAATCAGCAATGGCTAAGATAGAGCTCCCTGTTCTTCCCTGTGGACCACAGCGATGCCTTCCAGCAGTCAGGACGTGTGTGAGGGCAAAGGACTTTAGGAGGGGTGATAATCAGCACTTCCGTGGCTCCCAAGGAGGCTCTGTGTGCTCCTTGTGGAGCTTGGCACCCACTCAGACTCCCGACGAGGTGGCCTGAGGGGACCACTATGAGGGAGATAATAGGAAGAGAAATGAAGGGAAGATCGTGAATTTTATGGCATTTGTACACTAATAATACTAAGGGCATTTACTTTGTGCTAAATTCAAAGGCAATTTTAATTTCCAGGTAATGGTAATGGTGGCAGCTTAGCCATAGGATAAACATGAAACCAGGAAGTCCCACTGGGGCCTTGGTCTGTGATCAAATGTTGAAGTAGAGGTTATTTCTTTCTCCAAGTCTGAAGACCCATGAAGTCAGGCATGGTTTTTAATCAGTCATCGATGCTCATAAAACATAGAACTCTGATGTCTGCTTACAGCATTCCATCTGCATCTAAATAAAACTCCATATTCCAAATTTTTAAAGTAGAGATGATGCCCCACTGTGTGTGGGGGATCGCTCACAGAGAGTGGAGCATTTTGTGCATGGATGAGTGATGGTGGGTCCCTCAGGTCAGCAGGTACTTTTGGGGGCTCTTGCCATGTTTTAAACCCTTTGACAGTTGCTGTATTATAAGGCAGAGCTAGCGAATTCTGCACCAGCTTGCGTTTGATGCCCGGAATATGTTTCTCATGGTGATATTATTGATGGTCCAGTTTTTTCCGTTGAGGTTCGCTGTGGAAGTGGAACTGAATGTGGCATAGCCCAGAGCCGCTCTTGGTCAGAGTGGCTCCCATCCGCCAGCTGGTTCCCGGTGTACTCACCTGGACGAAATGGCCGCTTCACGGGTAGAATATATAGTTACCTGAATGGGTGGTTAGGTTGCATTTGACACCTGTCATGAATGCCGTGGCGATCTTTATTCACTCACAAAGCAGTTTAGCAGGTTAGTTGCCAAACAGGACACACACATTTACCTGTCTTCTGAAATCACATTAATATAGAGTAAGATGAGGGGCGTGTCTGTTTCCTATCTCAGCAAAGGAGAGACGGAACAGTTACTAAGAATCAACAAGCACTCTCTGCACAGTGTTCTCAACTCCAGAAACCCTGGCTGGCCTCTGGGATGCTTCCTTTAGTTGTGGTGATTATTATTTCAGTCTCGGGGAGAATGTCCAAGCATAGCATCATTTAAAACAAAACTCCCATTTTTCTTCATGTCACTTTTGACTTCTTAGGATAGCAATGCTGTTTTACTCACTCCTGGGACAAAATAAATGTTTGCAATTATACCTTAAAAACTACATCAGAAAATGTTCCTCACAAGAATACATTTCTGATATCCAATAATTTGGGCATTAAAATTTTGGCAAAGTGTTTTTTACCACTTTTAATTTGTACTTCTTATTTAAAATTTGAAATAGATGATTTATTACCCTTGAAGAGGGGTAGTTGAAAAATGATCTGCCTCAGTGTTACATGACTGGACTAGAAGGAAATGAATCTCCGTTTTTTTGTTTGTACTTATTTTAACAACTTTGGCCTTTTGAGGAAAAGAAAAGATTTTCCTGTAATAGCCAGTTTGAATTCACGTGATGACATGGAAATGAAATCGAGATGCGTATCCTAGGTGGAGTGGGGCTCCCAACACCTCACTGGACGCCTCCAGCTTTGGTGGCATCTTCCATTCCAAAGTGAAAATAACCTTTCTCTATTTAAAATTGTAAAACGTCAACATGGGTATTTTGGAATAATGAAGTCGTTGAGTGCAGCATTGGCGTAGAGGCGATGCTGAGCTCACCCGGCTCTCTACCAGCCGCTGGCGAAGGGACCAGAACACACTGACCCCTCGGCCATTTCCCTTCAACTCCCAGAATAGACATAAGTTTTCCAAGACACTGGAATGCAAGGATTTGGGCAATTGGTGGACAAACATGAAGTATCTTGAAAATTATGAATGAGGTGTCTGTGTCGCATCCAACCCGCACTCTCCCCAAGAAGGGCAGCCCAGACGACTCTGCAGAAGTAGCAAAGTTTATTGAGGAAATAGGCACACAGGCCAATTGATTGGGGTCAGCTCTCCTTTCCTTCAGAGAGTGACCCCAAAGTGAGGGTTTCAGAGGTTATTGTAGGGTGGGCAGCTACATGACTCAGGAAAACATGACTTGGCAGATAATCTATCTATAGTTACTTACAGTTCAACCATGAAGGTGCCTCCTATGTCCCTTCTCAATTCTTGGAACTTTAGGTAACTGGCCAGGGGGTCTGGCAGCCTGTGGTTTGGTCCCATCTGTGAGAAGCAAGGAAAGCAAAGCATTAACCACAGAAGCACAAAGAGCAGGCTAGTAGATACCTGCAGGCCTGAGCCAGAGTGACTCCACTTTGAGTTTGGATTTTATAGTCTGAGACTAGCAAGTCCATATTCTGAGTTTCATTAATCGTGGAGAATGTTCAGTTCATTAGTAAGGATTTAAGTGTGCTGATTAACATTCAAAGGATTAAGTATGCTATCTCTAATTTCTATTTTTTAGTGTGTGAAAATTGTCCTATGCAGAACAAGCGAGCTGTAGAAGTAAGAACTTCTGAATAGTCTGAGTAGTCTGAGTTCTAATCAGCGAAGGGGTGACTAGGACTAGGAGGAGTGGGGCTGTACAAGTCCAGGAGGAAGGATAGCAGGCTGGCAGGGGGCACCTCCACGCTGGCCCCAGCTCTGCCAAAGCACAGGCCAAGGCACACCAACCCTCCACACTCAAACAGGAGGCGCAGAGGTGCTGGCGACTTGGAAAACTGAACCCCAAGCAACTGCACTGCAACTGGATGTCTGTGTTAGGGTGCTTGAGGAAGGTCTGAACACGGTGCCCAGAGTTTTCCTATCCCCTCAGCCAAGGCCGTGCCAATGCCATTGAGGTCACCTGGAAAGCCCAGACACACCACACCTCCACACACACAGACCCACACACAGATACATCTGCACACACAACCACGCCCATATACACACAGATACACCCACACAGACCCCCATATACACATAGCCACGCCCATATACACACAGACACACCCATACAGACCACCCACACACAGCCACACCCACACACATGCAGATACACCCATACACACATAGCCACACATCCACACCCCTACACACAGATATAGCTGTACATATATAGCCACACCCATACACACACAGATACACCCACACATACACAGACACACATACCCACACAGGCACACATATGTACGTGTACACATATATACACTGGCATATACCACACACAAATATGCACATGCACACACATATACACATTTATAATTCACATACCTGTGTAGACACACAGAGATACATACATGCACACATCCATACACACCCATGTACACAGATACACAGAGATATGTACATGTATACACTCATATTCACACACCCAAACATGCAGATACACACGTGCACACACACCCTGTACTCACATGCACACCTGTGTACACAGTCACACACACACCCCTACACGCTCGCACACACTGAGCCCTCCGTGGCTCACCATCTGTGTTTCTGCCCCAGCTTCCTGCCACGTGCTCCTCAGCTTCTGAGTGAACTCACAGGGAGACCCAGAGGCATTCCCGAGAGTGGCCTTCAGCTGAGTCTATGAGACACAGAGTTCAAACAAACCAAGGCTGCAAAGGAAAGTGTTTCTTTTCAGCTGGTTTCATGGGAATGCAGCACTAGGGACCGAGGTGATTTCGTATCTTTGGTGGTCATACGGTGATTGGCATCACTGTGGAGTTTTCAGGAGGTGACAGGGATTGGTGATCTGTGGCTCCACCCTGTTTCATGGTTACTGCTGCGGTTTTCATTACTATTTGGACCTGCCTGACGGTCTTGCGTGGATTCTCCCTACTGAGGCGTCTGTGTGGACGGGTCGCCTGGATCCGTGCAGGACAGGATTCGGGCATGGCGCTCTCTGGGCTGTGGCGCCTGCCACCTGCTGCTCCTGTCACTCATGCTCCCCATCATCTCTCTCCAGCTCCATGCGGAGGCCAGTACATGGGATCCGAAGGCGTGGTCCTGTCACCCAACTACCCGCACAACTACACGGCTGGTCAAGTATGCCTCTACTCCATAACCGTGCCCAAGGAGTTTGGTAAGGAAGCACTCTCTTTGATTTGTCGTTGTCCCCGTATTTGCCAGTGCTGACTTCCCTGTCATTTGGTGAAGACCCCAGCTCCTCATGGTGACATGTGAAGGTGGAGGGTGCAGCACAGCACAGGCCTGTCGGGAGCCCACCAGGTCCCTGCTGCGCTTCACCAACCTGCTGAGGTGCCTGTTCCCCTCCGCAGCCTGACCCACAGCCCCCACCACCCACTGGGTCTGTTCCTAGGTTTCCTGAGGCATCGCTCTCTCCACTGGCTGCTTGCTGGGGCGAGGGGGGCCTGCACAGCCAGCCTGCATGGGGCAGGACAGCTCGCATGCCTGGGCACAGCTGGCAGGTCCACACAGTGGGCAGCGAGGGGCTGCGGCCTCTTGTTCACCTCAGCCTCAATCCCGCACCGAAGGGGATGCTTTTCATTCACCCAAATGCCCCCATGTTCCTCCAGTTACTTTATTCCATTTACCTTTTATGGATATAGGACAAAGTGTCTTTATCAAATTGGAATACAGCACCTATACTCTGTGACTGTAGTTATTATAAAATTGTGTCACATACCCCAATCCAGCGATGATTTTGAACAGAAGAAAAGTCACTTCCCCCATCCTGAATGTTGATTATGATGTCCCAACCTGCACGGTCAGTAACACAAACATCGTATTCCACCAAATGAAAGCTTTGGTTTGGAGTGAGGTAGTTACATGAAACACTTAAGGAGAATCCCTACTAACTTTGACCTTTCCTACCCCTTATCTACCAGTTCCTGGGACATCAGTCCATTGGTTCAGAAATTCCATACTTTTGATAAGAACCAGTGACACAAATATGAATTAAGTCCTGCCCGTGTCCTGCCGTGCTCTGTGTTGGGTGGGCACAGCGGGTGTGTGAACCAGGAGGTGACGTGATGCCAGCTGGGTGGGAAGGGCTGCTCACCCTGTGGTCAGCACAGGCTCGAAATGGGAAGTGACATTAGGACAGAGACGCCAGTGGTGTCTGTTTTGTCTATGCACCAGGTATCCTTTGTAAACACCAGAGGGCCGTGTGAATATCCTGATGAACACTTCACCCTCTCCTTTCCTGCTGAGTGAACCGTGTGTTTGGGGCTGCTCTGCGGGTGCTGGACAGGTGGCTGCCACACGCCTTTGTAACCACTCCCTACTCTTCCCTGATCCACCAAGTGACAGCCAAACCAGACTGTGGGTCTCAATTGTCACCTCCAAAGTTTATTTGGCTCATGGTTTCAGAGGTTCAGTCCATGGTCTGGAAACTCCACAGCTCTGGGCACAAGATGCGGCAGAACATCATGGAGGAAGCGTGTGGCAGAGGAAAGCAGCTCCAGACAGGGAACGGGAAGCAGAGAGAAACAGAGAAACTCCACTCCCCAGGGACACGCCCCGGGGGCCCACCTCCAGCCAGGCCCTGCAGTGCCCCCTGTTCAGGTGGATCAGAGCGCTGATCAGGCCAGGCCCCCATGATCTAATCATTTCACCTCTGAAAACTTTTTCCTAATCTAACACCTGAGATTTTGGGGGACACTGCATACCTAAACCATAAGACTAGCTGAAATGCTGTCTCCCTGGGAAATGTGGATTTTCCCCAAGGCGGGACATAACCCTCCTGCGACGTGAGGCCCTGGAGCCCTTCTTCTGTGATCCACTGACCGGCTGCGCACAGCTCCTCTCTCGGGAGAGCAGTTCCTGGGAGCGCACCTGGGTGAGCACAAGGCACGTCAGCACTGGGCCCAAGGAAGCCCTCGGGAAGGCTGAGTCCCTCGGAAGGAGCCAGGGCCCTCGCCAGCCCCTGTCGGCTGCAGTCCCGCGGCCATGGCAGTGTCCTCTCGTTCCTCTCGGTTTCTGCTGGGGAGGACGGTTTGCTAAAGATTCCTATGTGTAGGTGGCTCGCTTTTGTTCTAGTTAGGAGACCCAATATTCCACCACCAACATGATGAAGCATAATTCATTTCTGAAATGGCAGAGCATGTGCTAGGACCGTAAAGAAGTCAGGAAGTCCTCCCGGCTGTGCCCCTGAGGCCCTGGGCTTGCAGAGCGCCTCCCTGGGGGAACCGCCGCCTTCCACGCGCTCCCTCCTCTGTGCTGTCCCCAGGGAATGCAGAACTCTGCAGTCAGAAGCACGTTGCACACGTGTGCACACGCCGTTCCACACGCAGCATTCAAGGGTGTGTGTACACAGGGACACAAGCACCCTCCTTCAGGGAGATGGCCTCTAGTGTGCTCGCAACACAGAACCCGGCTCGCACGGCCAGCCTGCGGCTCCAACCCTTGCTGGTACGATTTGAATGACTGCAAAGCTTTCATGGGAACAGGGAAAGGATAAGTTGCTATTGCTTGGAAAGAGGTACTGAATCACAGGATTTTCTAAATAGGTAAAGGCCCTCTATCACCGTGTTGAATTTGTAAACATTAATTAAATTTTCATTATAAAATATGTATTTATGTTTTATTGGAGAAAGAATGTTCGCACAACCTAACCTGTAAGAAATACAGTAGTGCAGAGGAGTAACAGGAAGCAAGTCCTACATGTGCTGCTGAACCAAGGGTACAAATGAGTTAATATGATTTGGTGGTGGGTTAACTAATTACTAATGTAACTTTCTGTAATGAATTTTAAATTCCTCACCAAATTACCATGCGTCTTTATCTGTTTATTTTTTATTGAATAAAATGTCTCTGATTACACAAAAATTAATGGGATGCCTTTATAGATGTTCTTCTACTGTTCTAATGTAGTATTTACTAAAAGAAAAAAAATCCTCATTTAATGTTAAAATTACACAGAGAGCAGTGATTTTTCTCCTTTTATTAAGCACCAAAAGAACAAGAAGCAAAATTGTTTTAACACTAAAAAAAAGTGCAGAAAAGGGCTGGGGTGTGGCTCAGTGGTAGAGCGCTTGCCTCGCATGCGTGAGGCACTGGGTTCGATCCTCAGCACCACATAAAATAAATAAATAAAGGTATTGTGTTCATCTACAACTAAAAAAAATAAAAATAAAAAAAATAAGTGCAGAAAAAATAAATTCATGTTTATTTTTTACAGGATGTTAAGATAATGGTTCCTGGGGCAGCCAACCTGCGGGTCACACACCCAGTTTCTGCCTCTCTAAAGCTGCTTCCCACCACCCTTTGTTTTGCAGTGGTGTTTGGGCAGTTCGCCTATTTCCAGACAGCACTGAACGACTTGGCAGAATTGTTTGATGGAACCCACCCGCAGGCAAGACTTCTCAGCTCACTCTCGGGATCTCATTCAGGTAAAATGTTTCTATAATCCCATGAGACATCTATGGTAACTAACTTTGAATTTGTCTATTTCTTTGTTTTGATGGATGAGAAATTTAATGATTGAATGTACAGGGTGTTTAGCAAAATCTTGTTTTAGTTGTAAGCTTTCAGAACTGTCTGACCCCATTAAAAAACAACTCCCACCTTTATGTTACTCAGTAAGATCATGGATCACGTCATATGTCAAGGTTAGAGGTGGATATCAGAAGCGGAATGGAAACTCAGTTGCATCCTGTGTTTGATTTCTGCTTCTTAATCCTCTCCCTGGTGTCAAAAGCTCTTTGCAGTTTGTTCTAAATCATTTAAAACCTGGACATGAGCACATACAGAGAACATCCATGGACTCTGGTGTCCACGGAGGGTTCCTGGAACCAATCCCCTTCCACATGGAGGGATGGCTCAATTCTGCTGGATTAATTGATCATGATCTATTTGCCACTCCCCTTATCAATGAGCCAGCCCCTTTATTCGTACTTCTGCTACCTTTTCAGCATTTACTAAGTAAATTTGGTGAATTTACTTGTTAAAGTTGCTAAATCAGTT
The DNA here is from genome assembly GCA_004024805.1 of Geosciurus inauris. Lineage (NCBI taxonomy): Eukaryota > Metazoa > Chordata > Mammalia > Rodentia > Sciuridae > Geosciurus > Geosciurus inauris. Next base: position 62,038 of record PVHX01009753.1, read on the forward strand.
CCCAAATAAATTTAAGGATATGTATCACCATCTAGTAGCCACTCAGGTTAAGATTTAATTGTTTCCACTTTCTCGCTATTCCTTTTTTTATACACTTTTTAATTTGTTCTAATTAGTTATACATGACAGTAGAATGCATTTTGACACATCACACATAAATGAAGTATAATGCCTCATCCTTCTGGTTGTACTTGATGTAGAATCACACTGGCCGTGAAATCCTATATGCACATAGGGTGATGATGTCTGATTCATTCTACTACCTTTCCGACCCTGTACACCCTCCCCTCCCTTCACTCCCCTCTGCCTGATCCAAAGTACTTCTATTCTTCCTTAGCCCCCTACCTTATTATGAATTAGCATCCACATATCAGATAGAACATTTGGCCCTTGTTTTTTAGGGATTGTCTTATTTTGCTTAACATGATATTCTCCAGCTCCATCTATTTACCAGAAAATGCCATAATTCCATTTTTCTTTAAGGCTGAGTAATATTCTATTGTGTATATATTCCACAGTTTCTTTGTCCATTCATCCATTGAGGGGCACTAGGTTGGTTCAATAATTTAGCTATTGTGAATTGGGCTGATATTAACATTGATGTGGCTGTGTCACTGTAGTGTGTTGATTTTAAATCTTTTGGGTATAAACTTAGGAGTGGGATGGCTGGGTCAAATGGTGGTTCCATTCCAGGTTTTCTGAGGAATCTCCATACTGCTTTCCAGATTGGTTGCACCAATTTGCAGTCCCAGCAGCAATGGATGAGCGTGCCTTTTCCCCCACATCCTTGCCAACACTTGTTATTGCCTGTATTCTTGATAGCTGCCATTCTGACTGGAGTGAGATGAAGTCTCAGTGTAGTTTTGATTTGCATTTCTCCAATTGCTAAAGATGTTGAACATTTTTTCATATATTGGTTGATCTATTATATATTTCTTCCTCTGTGAAGTGTCTGTTCAGTTCCTTAGCCCATTTATTAATTGGGTTATTTGGTTTTTTTAGTGTTAAGTTTTTTGAGTTTTTCATATATCCTGGAGATTTGTGCTCTATCTGATGTACATGTGATAAAGATTTTCTCCCATTTTGTAGGTTCTGTCTAAATATAATTAATTGTTTCATTTGCCATGAAAAAGCTTTTTAGTTTGATTCCATCCCAATTATTGATTCTTGATTTTTCTTCTTGAGCTATAGGAGCCTTGTTAAGACAGTCAATTCTAATCTGACATAATGAAGATTTGGGCCTACTTTTTCTTCTCCTAGGCACAGAGTCTCCTGGTCTAATTCCTAGGTCCTTGATCCACTTTGAGTTGAGTTTTGTGCATGGTGAGAGATAGGGGTTTAATTTCATTTTGTTGCATATGGATTTCCAGTTTTCCCAACACCCTTTGTTGAAGAGGTTATCTTGTCTCCAATGTACGTTTCTGGCGCCTTTGTCTAGTATGATTTAACTGTATTTATGTGGGTTCGTCTCTGTGTCTTCTATTCTATACCATTGGTCTGCATGTCTATTTTGGTGCCAGTACCATGCCGTTTTTGTTACTATAGCTTTGTAATATAGTTTAAGGTCTAGTATTGTGATGGGTCCTGCTTTACTCTTCTTGCTAAGGATTGCTTTGGCTATTCTGGGTCTCTTATTTTTCCAAATGAATTTTATGATTGCTTTTTCTATTTCTATGAAGAATGTCTTTGGGATTTTTATTAGGAATTGTATTAAATTTGTATAATGCTTTTGGTAGTATGGCCATTGTGACAATATTGATTCTGCCTATCTAAGAGCATGGGAGATCTTTCCATCTTCTAAGGTCTTCTTCAGTTTCTTTCTATAGTGTCCTGTAGTTTTCATCATAGAGGTCTTTTACCTCTTTTCTTAGATCAATTCCAAAATATTTTATTTATTTTGAGGCTATTGTGAATGGGGTAGTTTTCCTAACATCTCTTTCAGTGGATTCATCACTGATATATAGAATGCGTTTGACTTATGGGTGTTAATTTTCTATCCAGCTACTTTGCTAAATTCATAGATGCAGAAAAAGCCTTTGACAAAATACAGCACCACTTCATGCTCAAAAAACTAGAAAAACTAGAAATATTAGGAACAGACATCAACATTGTAAAAGCTATATATGATACACCCAAGGCCAACATCATTGTAAATGGAGAAAAATTGAAAGCATTACGTCTAAGAACTGGAATAAGACAAAGATGCCTTCTTTGGCCACTTTTATTCAACATCATCCTTGAAACTTTAGCCAGAGCAATCAGACAAAGAAAGAAATTAAAGGAAAAGAAGAACTTAAACTATCACTATTTGCTGACAACAAGACTCTATATTTAGAAGATCCAAAAAATTCCACCAGAAAACTTCTAGAGCTAACAAATGCATTCAGCAAAGTAGCAACATACAAAATTAACACCCACAAATCACTATTTCTTTATTAACCAAACATCTAAAAACTGTTTTGTTATTTTCTGCCAACATCCCATGGTGGAAACTTTAGGAAGACAGGCATTCAAACTCTTAATACATAGCTACAGATTCTCTTGGAAAAGCTTATACCCACTCCCTGGCTGATCAGGATAGGATAACCAGCCAGGGTCTCTCAAGAGGTTACAACTTTATTTCTGTAGGCTTTTTCTGAGTGTCTTAATTTTTTAAATCAGCTTTTGATTCCAAAAAATTTTCTTAATTTTAAGAAAAATTCTAGCAAGCAAGGATCAAATCAATGTTCTGAGGAAGTGACTCACCACCCAGTAATTGGTATCTTAGATGTTACCAGCCAGTAGCCTTATTGTGCTTTTGTCAGAAGAAAGCAAAAATAAAATAATGATTGAACACATTTTACTAGAATGTACATGTAGGAATAAACTCTTCATAAAAACTATGTTCAGATCTTCAACCCAAAAGTACAGTTTATTTTTGTTTTAAAGTTCAAAAATTAAAAGTGAAATTCCAAGTTAAAATTTATCTTCCGGAATATCCCCATGCACACAGGGCTGGGTATCTTCTGGCCCCAGGAATAATCTGTGTTTTCTCTCTAGGTGAAACATTGCCTTTGGCTACTTCCAATCAAATCCTGCTTCGATTCAGTGCCAAGAGTGGGGCAGCCGCCCGGGGCTTCCACTTTGTCTACCAAGGTAAATGCCCCCCACCCCCTCCCCACCCCAGCTCTGCTTACTCTGCAGCTCCACTCTTCAGATGATCACTCAAGTAGCCAGACTACAAATCTGTGATGTTTGGGGAATTGAGGATATTTATAGAAGGTAACATTATTTCATAAAATTATTAGTTGTTCTTTTAACACCTGAATTTTCTATTTCTGCTCCCAAAACGTAAGAATATCTCATTTGTGCAGCACTATATGGAGATGGTTCTTTATCATATGACCTTTGTGCAGCTCTGCACATCTCAAGATGTCTGCAAATATAACATTTTATCTGATTAAGTAAACCATTTCATTATAGTTTAGATCTTTGCAAGGGCTTGAATGAAATACACTTAGAATACATCAGGTGAATCCACCCATTATTGGGAAAATTAACTTAAACAACAATTTAATAAAACCAAGCAAACAAAAGACACATATGTATATCTCACTTTACCTACCTAATTTCGTTTGCTTGTGTGTTTATTAACTTTTAGCTCTTTTACACCATGTTTATGTTTAAATATGGAACTTATGAAAAATAATTTTGTTATTGCTTCAAAGATCTGAAGGGTGAAGAATTTTTCCCTAGTATGATTCACCTTTTTTGCATATTCATTAAATGAGCTTAAGAAACTGCCAGGTGACTGCATGCATGTTTGGGGATAACAGCAGGGGCCATGTTCTACTTGTCGTGATATGGATGGAGATATGGGAGAGATTTTTCCTTGTACAGAGAAATTGTCCCAACGTAAGGAGTGATCTTGGTCTAGTTTTCCTCTAGGCTAGAGAGACCATCGACCACCCCTAAATATTCTCTTTCAGTAGAAGGGAAATAATTTTTTAGCAGTGACGTCTTTCCCTTAATAAAGACTTCAAAAAGCATCCTTGATAATGTTTTTCAAAAAAATTATGGATAATAACAAGGTTATATAACTTATACACCCTAGCTAATAATCTCAGATTGCAAAAGCCACACCATCAAAATATTTCACCATAGAAGAAACCTTAGATTTTTAGCAATAAGAATATTTAAAGAATAGTGGAAAGAAGGTGAGAGCAATGTTTGACAGGTAAGTAGGAGGTGAAAATATCTCTAACCTGGTTTGAGCAGTAGCTGATTGAATGTTATGCTGTTGAATTAAATGCAGTCGCATTGTAGTAAGCTGTAGCTCTTATTAAAATATGAATAACTGACTAGTATTTCTTAAAAATTGACTTTATTTAAAGAGCCTAACTCTTGCTACTCCTAATTCTCTTCAGATAAATTCTAAATCGCTTTGCAAAAGCATATTCACAAGCCAAAATTCATGTGATATATGTAAAAAAAACTGGACCGATGGATCTAAGTATATTTTTTCTCCTGGACAAGTTCAAATCATTGGCATTCTGTGCATTCTCTGCCTTTCTAAGACACTTCCTTTGATTTTTGATAAAGATTATGAAATTGTCAGATAATCAGATGAAATATCTCATGCAAATGCTGCAATGTCTTTATCTTCAAATGGTATCCTCAGAAAACATATTTTTGAAATCATGTTTTCTTGTTTAAAAGCATACATGATCATTAAAAGCAGAGAGTAGAGAAAAACATTTATAGAAGGAATCTAATTTCCTTGTTCTGAAGACTATCTAATGACTCTAACATCCTCAATATTTTATGAAGTCCCCATATACTTTTATTTTCTTTCTTTTAACCAGTGAGGTTATGCAAAAATCAGAGTCTTTTTTATCAGAACTAAATCCTTTGCAGATACAGAAAGAGGATCATGAATGCAATTTTATAAATCACTCAACAGCAATGGGGACATATTCAGTACATATGGAAGGTGAATTGAACATTGGTTCTTGAAAGGCAGTTGTTGTGTTGAAGCCCAGAATCGCTTGAACTCCGTTGTGTGGAGGTTCCTGAACAGTACTTCCTACGCCAGTTCCAGCTTCCTTGCTCTGTGACTGATTAAAGCTTAAGATTGCACAGTGACGTCATGGGTTCTCTGGTGGTAGGTGGTCTAGCCCTTGTTCCCAGGCAGCTCGCCTGTGAAGGACCTGTTGGGGACGTGGATGAGAAACAGAGGGCAGGTTCCGAGTGCAAGCTGTGAGTTGGCCAGCGGTGGCTCTCTGCTCCCTGCCCCTCCACGTCATCCTGGTACTAATGTGGAGACATCAGTAACCATGACGCTGCCATCTCTCAAACTTGTGAGGAGAAAAATCAGGAAGTGTAGATAGGGCCATTTTATGACCAAGTGTCCCACTCACGCCACCCTCGGTATCTGCTGGCTTGCATTCCTTCCTTTTCCATAGTCCTTGAGGGTGGGAGTTTACATTTGGAAAGTCTGAGAGCAGGAAGAGAGCGACTCAGGACACATGGAAGGCCGAGAGTCACCACCCACATGTGCAGCGTCCAGCTCTGCAGCATGGGTCCCCCCTGAGCTGGAGCCTGGGTGGGGTGGGGTGGGGGCACGTGGCTGTTTGGGGTGGTTCAGTGGAAACTCAGGGCATGGCTGCCGTTGGGGAGCAGAGCTGCACAGCTCCCTGTGCCCAGGGTGCAGGAAGGACTAGTGTGAGTGGAGGAAGGCAGCTCAGCTGGCAGCGTGTCCCTGGGGGCTGAGTGCCCTTCCCTGCTGTGGCAGGTCTGACCTCACCAGCCCAAACACCCACTGAGTCTAAGGCAGTGTCCTTGGCCCTGGGTGGTGACTTTGTTGCATCCAACCCGCACTCTCCCCAGGAAGTGCAGCCCAGACGACTCTGCAGAAGCAGCAAAGTTTATTGAGGAAATAGGCACACAGGCCAATCAATTGGGGTCAGCTCTCCTTTCCTTCAGAGAGTGACCCCGAAGTGAAGGTTTCAGAGGTTATTATAGGTGGGCTAGCTACATGACTCAGGAAGACAGGGTTTGGCCGATATTCAATATATAGTTATTTACAGTTCAACCATGATGGTGCCTCCTATGTCCCTTTTCAATTCCTGGAACTTTAGGTAACTGGCCAGGGGGTCTGGCAGCCTGTGGTTTTGCCCCCACTTCCGTGAGAAGCAAGCGTAACAAAGCATTAATCACAGAAGCACAAAGAGCAGGTTAGCAGATACGTGCAGGCCTGAGCCAGAGTGACTCCGTTTTGAGTTTGGATTTTACAACTTGGAAAACAGAGGCTTGGTGAGAACCTGTCCTCTGGGTCAGCACTCCCTCTGAAGCGTGAATGTCTAGGAGGGCTGTGGTTCTGCTGTGCAAATGGTGGCCAGGCGTTATTCCTGCAAGTGCAAGCTGCCCGAGGACTCACCATGGGCACTTCTTACTCTGGAAGGCCAGGCATGTCAGACTTGTATGTTTCTTCTTAGATACAAGCAGGGTTTCCTTACCTGGTTCCTACCTCCCAGGAGCTCCCAAGGAAGGACTCCGGTCACCTCCTCTCCATTCCTGAGCCCCATGACCTTTCACTGCCAGGCAGGGGCTAGCAGAACCTGAGATGTGCTACACAGTCAAGGGGATCCTTGCCACTCCTCACACAAGGCCAATGTATTCTTAGGTCAGAGAAAAGGTAAAAATCGCACACAGCTTTACTTAGTAAGTCCAGTATTAGCAGAGGCCTTTGGTTCTGTTCTGCAAAGTCGTTACTTTGCTTTAGAAAACTTCTGGTGACACAAAGTATATGCCTCTCAGGACTGGAGTCCACACTACAAAGAGTGGACAGGCCAGCAGAGGCCGGCTAACTGTGGCCACAACCCTCTTCCTTTCCTGCTCACCACAGGCAGGTGCCCACTGGGGCAAGGGGGCAACACTGTCCACGCCTTCCCCCTGCCCACTCTGGTGCCTGTAGCTGTCTGAGGCGAGCTGGCACCTGAGTTTGCCATCAGTATCACGCCATCTTTAATGCCTCTGTGTGCACGCCAGGGGTCCACACAGCCTGCTTTCCCCTGTGGTCCAACGTGAAGTTCTGGGCTTCCTTCAGCCTCCTCCAAAGAACTCACACCAGAATGCTGGAACCGGAAGGATCTACTGCAGATCTCTCCCAACTTCAGTAAGCTGTGAAGGTCCACTGTGGATTTCTTGGGGAAAGCGAAGCCATGTGCTACACCACCTCCCTGTAGGGCACCGCTTAGAAGTGTCAACCCGTCTTCTCCCTGTCTTTCATGGTATGGGTGTTCACTCACCAACCCTGACCTTAGTTTTTCTCACTAGTCTCCAGCCATGCTCTGAACACCATCCTGCCCCCACCCCAGACATGCTCAGAAAGGCAGCTCACTCACAGACACACCCCAGCCCATCCCTCCCCGGCCACACCCACAACTTCATCCTGTACATGGCCACACCCAGAACAGCATCCTGCTCCCAGATTTTTCCAGGTCTACCTCTCCTTGTAGATGGTGGGGATTATGAGGCTTAATTGGTTTTCCACTTTTAAGATATTCACATTGTATTAAGAGCTTATAAAATGTATAGCTTTTACAAAGAAGATTCAGCGTAAATTTTGTTTGTAATCTGGCACGCTGTATTTCTGAATTCTCCTACTAGTAATGGCTGATCAAGTCAGATGATTTGGTGCTAGAGGGGGAAGATGCTGAGGAGCAGGAGATGTTCCTCCGTCACCAAGGAAACAGGCAGGTGCCTGGGCGGACCTTGCAGGCTAGTCCTACAGGCACTTGGATCTGCTTTTGTTTTGGCATTGCTCCTGCACCTCCAGTGACAGGGCGCGGCAAGAGAGCTGCAGCACACATCTGCGGTGGCGTTCGCGGTGGGGACAGATGATCACTGAAGCCGTCACAAGGTGCTCCCCTAAAGGGCCTGCGCACCTTCCTGGTGCTTCCACTCGCCCTATGGCAGCTCCTGGTCCCAGGCCACCAGGGTCTGGCCTGAGAAGCGAGCTGCCTTGCTGGTCACCATGTGCCCCAGGTGACCTTCTTCCCTGCCCACTTTTCACTAGTCGAATTGGAGTCACCGTGGAGGACAGAGTCTGTGTGGAAGGGCCCGAGGAAGTCAGGGCCAGCGGGCTGGCGGAGAGGCCAGGGCCAGGACAGTGCTGGGCTCTCCCTGACACACACGTAGACTGTGTGTCTCAGTCCTGCAGCTTCCCTCTCTCCCACCCCCTCAGATATCAGAATTTATCCCTTTTCCTTATTTCCAAAGGCCTTCCTCTGAGAAGCGTTCTCCAGAACAGCGTTCGAGTGCAGGTATCACTCTTTAATTATTGGGTTCCTTGAAAATAAACAGCCATCAAGTTCAGGAAGGAAGTTTTACCAGCGACTATCTCCACGATGCTGGAGGCTGCCTGTCTGTTTGAGAACCTCCAAGGAGGACAGCACTGCACTAGCCAAAGTCACTGGAGGTGACACCTCCTGGATGAGTGGCAGCTTTGCCATAGAATGCAGTCTCTTCCTGAGTAATTGTGCATGAACACCAGGGTCCACATGGGTGATGCTTCTTCCTTTGGAAAAAGCATCCTCCAGATAACCATGGAAGTCTCCCTCGGGGATATTTTCCACCTTCCTACCATTTTTCAACTGTAACAAAATTCTTAGGCCTAGAGGTCTGACAGATATCACTTTAAACAGTCCGTTCTTACATTAGAATTTGATGGCTATTCTATAGTCCTCTGTTAGGGAAATGTTTAATTCTGAAATACCGTTAATTTTTTCAACTATAGCAAATAGATGATATATAATTTTATCCACTTTTGTTTCCAGTAGAAGATATTTCAACCCTGAGTTAAAATGCAGTTCAGGCAGAATAATCTTTTGACTCCCGTTCTCATCGAATAGCTTTCCTTGTAGCAGTTACCAAAATAGTGTCTGCCATTGTTCAGACCTGGTGAGAAGAGGGACGCCAGCGTGTTTAGAAAAAGCAGGCTGCAGACAGGGTTATTGCTAAAGAAAACGAGCACACGAACACATTCTATCCAAGGGCTGCACCCCGAGGAAGGAAGTAGCAAGGACCGAGAATGGGGTCCCTCAAGCAGCACACACTGCCGCTGACTGCAGGGGACAAAGCAGAACTTACAAACTTCAGAGTGCATAACCATCTCCACAGTGTGTGCTCATTGTGACAGATCACTTTGCCAGCTGAAGTCGCATTCAAACTTTATCCCATGCCCCCTTTTGAAAATGTATTTATTCTACTTAGGTCTACATGATGGCAGAATGCATTTTGATTCATTGCACACAAATGGAGCACAACTTTTCGTTTCTCTGGTTGTACACGATATAGAGTCGCACCATATGTGCAGCCAATGTACCCAGGACAATGATGTCCCTCTCATTCCACCATCTTTCCTGCCCCCATGTCCCCTCCCCTCCCCTCCCCACCTCTCCCCGCTTTTTAACTAAATTTCCTCCATTCTTCCTGCACCCCTCCCCATAATGGATCAGCATCTGATTATCAGAGAGAACATTCAGCCTTTGGTTTTTTGGGATTGGCTTACTTCCCTTAGCATAATGTTCTCCAACTCCATCCATTTACCTGCAAATGCCATGATCTTATTGTCTTTTACTGCTGAGTAATATTCCATTGTGTATATATACCACAGTTTCTTTATCCATTCATCTATTGAAGGGCATCTAGGTTGGTTCCACAGTTTAACTATCATGAATTGAGCTACTATAAACATTGAAGTGGCTGCGTCACTGTAGAATGCTGTTTTTAAGTCCTTTGGGTGTAGACCAAGGAATGGGACAGCTGGGTCAAGTGGTGGATCCATTCCAAGTTTTCTAAGGAATCTCCATACTGCTTTCCAGATTGGTTGCACCAATTTGCAGTCCCACCAGCAATGTATGAGTGTGCCTTTTCCTCCACATCCAACACTTATTGTTGTTTGTATTCTTTTTGTGTGTGTGTGGTGCTGGGGATTAGAACCTAGGGCCTTGTGCATGTAAGATAAGCACTCTACCAACTGAGCTATATCCCCAATCCCTTGTTTGTATTCTTGATAACTGCCATTCTGATTAGAATGAGATGAAATCTTAGAGTAGCTTTGATTTACATTTCCCTAATGGCTAGAGATATTGGAGTTTTTTCATATATTTGTTGATTGATTGTATATCTTCTTCTGAGAAGTGTCTGTTCAGCTCCTTAGCCCATTTATTGATTGGGCTCCAGTGTACGTTTGGTTTTTGATGTCAAGTGTTTTGAGTTCTTCATATCCTGGAGATCAGTGCTCTATCTGATGTGCATGTGGCAAAAATTTGCTCCCAGAATGTCGGCTCTCTCTTCACCTCACTGATTGTTTCTTTTGCTGAGAAGAAGCTTTTTAGTTTGAATACATCCCATTTATTGATTCTTGATTTTATTTCTTGCACTATAGGAGTCTGGTTAAGGAAGTTGGGGCCTGATCCAACATGATGGTTTGGGCCTATTTTTTCTGCAGGGTCTCTGTTCTAATTCTTAGATCCTTGATCCACTTTGAGTTGAGTTTTGTGCATGGTGAGAGATAGGGGTTTAGTTTCATTTTACTGCATATGGATTTCCAGTTTTCCCAGTACCATTTGTTGAAGAGGCTGTCTTTTCTCAAGGGTATGTTTTTGGTGCATTTGTCTAGTATGAGATAGCTGTGTTTATGTGGGTTTGTCTCTGTGTCTTCTGTTCTATACTGTTGGTCTACATGTCTGTTTTGGTGCCAATACCATGCTGTTTTTGTTACTATAGCTTTGCAGGATAGTTTAAGGTCTGGTATTGTGATGGTGGCTCCTGCTTTACTCTTCTTGCTGAGGATTGCTTTGACTATTCTGGGTCTCTTATTTTTCCAAATGAATTTCATGATTGCTTTTTCTATTTGTATGAAGAATGTTGCAATTTTAATTGGAATTGTATTGAATCTGTATAGGGTAGTAATGACCATCTCATTCAACCATCTTTACTATACCCCTTCCCTTTTCCCTCCCCTCTCCTCTCCCCTGCCCTATCCAGAGTTCCTCCATTTCTCCTATGTTCCCCATTCCCACCCCCCTTATGTATCAGCATCCACTAATCAGAGAGAACATTCGGCATTTGGTTTTTTGGGATTGGCTTACTTCACTTAGCATAATGTTCTCCAATTCCATCCATTTACCTGCAAATGCCATAATTTTATTCCCTTTTATTGCTGAATAATATTCCATTGTGTATATGTATCACAGTTTCCTTATCCATTCATCTATTGTAGGGCATCTGGGTTTCTTCCACAGTTTTGCAATTGTGAATTGTGCTGCTATAAACATTGAAGTGGCTGCTTTACTGTAGTGTGCTGTTTTTAATTCTTTAGGGTATAGGACAAGGAGTGGGATAGCTGGGTTAAATGGTGGTTCCATTCCAAGTTTTTTAAGGAGTCTCCATACTGCTTTCCAGATTGGTTGCACCAGTTTGCAGTCCCACCAGCAATGTTTAAGTGTACCTTTTTCTCCACATCCTCGCCAGCACTTATTGTTGCTGGTATTTTGGATAGCTGCCATTCTGACTGGGGTGAGATGAAATCTGAGGGTATTTTGATTTGCATTTCTCTAATAGCTAGAGATGATGAACATTTCTTCATATATATGTTTATTGATTGTATATCATCTTCTGAGAGGTTTTTATTCAGCTCCTTAGCCCATTTATTGATTGGATTATTTGGTTTTTTGGTGTTAAGTTTTTTGAGCTCTTTATATATCCTGGAGATCAGTGCTCTGTCTGATGTGCATATGGCAAAAATTTGCTCCCAGAATGTAGCCTCTCTGTTCACTTCATTGATAGTTTCTCTTGCTGAGAAGAAGCTTTTTAGTTTACATCCATCCCATTTATTGATTCTTGCTTTTATTTCTTGTGCTTTTGGAGTCTTGTTAAGGAATTCGGGGCCTAATCCCACGTGATGAAGATTTGGACCTACTTTCTCCTCAATTAGACGCAGAGTCTCTGGTCTAATTCCTAGGTCTTTGATCCACTTTGAGTTGAGTTTTGTGCATGGTGAGAGATAGGGGTTTAGTTTCATTTTACTGCATGTGGATTTCCAGTTTTCCCAGCACCATTTGTTGAAGAGGCTATCTTTTCTCCAATGTATGTTTTTGGCACCTTTGTCTAGTATGAGATAGCTGTGTTTATGTGCATTACTCTCTGTGTCTTCTATTCTGTACC
>PVHX01009754.1:0-74246 GCA_004024805.1 Geosciurus inauris
CTGAGACAGAAGAATCTCAAGTTCAAAGCCAGCCTCAGCAATGGCAAGGCACTAAGCAACTCAGTGAGACCCTGTCTCTACATAAAACACAAAATAGGGCTGGGGATGTGGCTCAGTGGTCGAGTGCCCCTGAGTTCAATCCCCAGTACCAAAAAAAAAACCAAAAAACAAAACAATCTAAATCCACCATTGCACTTTCAGATTGCTCCTCCTATTCTGGGGCTGTAGAAAATCTGGATGCATGTCCTAGATTCTCCTAGGCCTTCCACTCCTGTCCTGTCTAGAATTGTTACTACCATCTCTGGAATAGGCTACTACAAATACCTGGGAAACTCAAATCTCCTCTGTTCTCACAACCTTGATTTTCTTGGAAAGTTTACCATGGTCACTCCCATTTTTCCCAATATTTAACTATATTACGTCCTTCTCTGAGACTTTTCTCTCCACCTAAGGAGTCTATTCTAAGTCAAAGACAGGAAAATTGACTATTGGATCATATAGAGTTCTTCCTCAAATGATAATTATGGCACAAACATAAGCCTGCTTTCAACCTACTCAGCAAAACTTTGTTTTGAATTTGAATACTGAGATTTGATTTCTTTGTTTTCCAGAGTCCTGTCAAGGTGGTCTTTCCACAAATGACTGAAATGGGGATTTCCCAGGCAGGATTGATAGGGAAGGTAAAGGTGATGCATCAGATTAAAAAAAAAAAAAAACTCATTATTTAATATCAACAGATGTCCAAATATCTGAATGTTTGGAATTGCGTGATTGAAATTTCCATGTCATTGAAAGAATTGTTTATCTTTTAATTCAACATGTTGAACTATCTATATGGATACACTGAGATCTAAAGAAATTGGGCAAATTATCAGAGAAATCAGCATTTAAGAATTCTGATATTAAGAGGAGACAAATAGAGTATCTGAACTGATCACATGATCATGAGAATTAATAAAATTTATTGAGTCAGTTTTATCTCCCTTTGTTTTTTCTTGAATGGCATACCTTTATAAGTTCAAAATTTTTCAAGTCTGACTTTAAATGCTTGTTTTATTCATTTTTATTTGTGTATAGTCAGGAGGGGTTATGGTTGTAAAAAGAATTCACATCATGTTTGCAGTTATTAAAAATACAAAAGAGAACAAATAAGCACATGTAATCATAGTTGCATGAGTCATCGATAGCCACTTGAGTGTGTCTGCATGAAATTGAAATTATGCCCCATTTACTGGGCTGCTATATAATGTGCTTTTACTACAAAGTATTTATCAAGTAGGAGTATAATAATTAAACCAATTCTCTAGTTTCAATATTTTTTTATTTATGACTTCTCACTTTAAATAACACTATTATGAAATTTCTAATTTATGATTCTTTATGTGCATTTATGATCATTTCTTTAGAATATGTCCCTAGGAGATAAATTGCAATTTCAAAGTAAATAAAATATTAAGAGTGTTATTATGTATTTTCAAATTAGCTGCTAACAATGAATCATATATTATGATCTTTCCCCATTCCCTTTCTATTCTTTCAAAACTAGTTATCAATATCAGTTTGGTAGATGGAAAAATAATAGATCATATTTATTCCATTTTATTTCTTTGATTACTCATTTATCCAAGTGTACTTGCTTTCCTATGGATATTTCTAAAAGGAAATCCACTCTATACAGCAGAAATGAATAATGAGATTATGGTTATATGTATTATTGAGTCTCTCTATTGAGTTTGGCATTTATATGGCTAATTATTGTAAATGTATCATTTGTATTTATTATTTTAAATACTTTCTACCAGATGTTTGTGAGGAAGATATACATGGTCATTGAACCTGGAGAACAAAAGCATCTATTGCAGTAAAGACCACAGCTCTGCTGCCCAGCCTCCTCAGCTTGAATGCTGATTCTACCAGCTAAGTACAGGCAATGAACCTGTCTGTACCTCAGTTTCCTCACCTGCAAAAGAGAATTGATATGATTATCTCATAGAGCTATTATAAAGGTTAAATGGAATAATTATACAGAGGGCAAGCCACCAAAAATTATTAGGTATTATTAAACTATGATTTTGAAATTTGGCATAGTAATTCATCTCTGAACTGTTTTGTTTTCCAATATATAAGTATGTAATGTGGTTAGGCCCTTATATATTTGTTATATGAGTTTTAAACATTCAAATTCACTAAGAATTCCATATGTAAGAAAATTGATTTTTGCTTATTTGTGGGACATTAACTGTTGAATTATGCCATAGTTCCCTGTCATGTGAAATCTTCCTTACCCACATTTCCCTGGTCCTAGTCCGTTCCAGTTATGATTAATTCCTTCTTCCTCTGGTTCCCACAACACATCATTCATTCTCACATGATGGCAGACATATGCACATTGTAGCCATATGGCCCTATAATCCTTTTAAAGGCTTGTTTCCCACATGCTCAGGTAGCTGTCCAGGATAGTGACTGTCTCACTCATCCTATTTCCCCAGTGCCTCACACAGTTCCCAGCACCCAGCACATCAATAATGTCTAAACAATAATTGAGAGAATGAATAGCAAAGATCCATTTGGGACTTTAGAATAAAATAACATTGAATAGGGCCTAATGTGGCAACTTCAAAACAGATACTCATAAACCATATATAGAATAAATAAAATATTTGAAACAATGGCTTTCAGAGCCAGATTAGCAGGCAGTAGATGACTGTGCTCCCTGACAAATGTAAAACACAAAAAAAATTGTAAAACAAAAAAATCACAACAAACAAGGTAAAATTCATAATATCTAGCACTCAATAAAATTCACTGGTAATATAAAAAGGCAGAAACACATGATGCATAACTAAAAGAAGAATCACCCAGTGGAAACATAAACAAAAGGACAGAGGTGATAGAACTGACAGAAAAGAACATAAAAACAGATTTATAAGTAAATTCCATACACTCAAAAATAAATAATAAACAAGGCATGGAACAATATGAAATAGCACATAGATGATTAGAAAATATATTCAAAAGAATGGTGCTCAAAACTTTTCCACATTTAATGAAAATTATAAATGCAATGATCCAAGAGAATAAAACCCCAACAGAATAAAAATACACAAAACCTTACCAAAGCACTTCATGATAAAAACTACCCCAAACCAATGACCAAAGATTTAAAAAATGAATTGGAAGAGCATCACATCTTCCTCCTCAAAAAAGAAACACTGTATAGAGAAGAACAAAGAGACTATTTTTCAAATAATCAATAGATAAGAGAATTCACTACCAGCAGACATGCACTGTAAAAAACAGTAAAATGAGTTCTTCAAATAGGAAGAAAATGATAATAAATGAAAATTTTGATATCCACAAAACAATGAAAAGCACTAAAGCACTTAGGAAGGCTGAGACAGGAGAATCATGAGTTCAAAGCCAGCCTCAGCAATGGCAAGGCACTAAGCAACTCAGTAAGACCCTGTCTCTACATAAAACACAGAATAGGACTGGGGATGTGGCTCAGTGGGTCGGGTGCCCCTGAGTTCAATCCCCAGTGCCAAAAAAAAAAAAGAAAAGAAAAGAAAAGGAAAGGAAAGCACTAAAAACAGTGGATATCTGGGTAAATGTATGTGATTTTTTTCAAAATTAAAAAATTTCTTTAAAATAAAATTGTTAAAATATAAATAATACTAATATATTTTAAAATTTATAATATATGTAGAGCGAAATGTGCCACAAACAGGAATGAGGGGGAGAAAATGAACATACACTAATATAAAGCTCTCAGACTATGCATATAATGCTATAATATTTAATGCTATATTTAAAGTTAGACTCAGATGATATAAAATATATTTTGTAAGCTCTAGAGAAGTCATTGAAATGACATAAATAAATGTATAGACATTTAAAAGCTGACAGATTTGGCTAAGAAATCAAAAATTCAGTAGAAAAGAAATTCTAAAAATTGTTCAATGCAATAAAAGGCAAGAAGAGATAGGACAAATAGAAAATAAAAAATGGTATACATAAAACTAAACATATTGGTAGCTACACTGAAAGTAAAAAGTCTAACAATCTACTTATAAAACAGATTTATTTAAATAAAAAAGCAAGACCCAACTGTGTTGTCACACTATCTTCATATATAAGGAACACAGATTTTTAAAATAAAAGGTTAGAAAAGTTATACCATGAAAACATTAAACATATGAAATCTTATGTAAATACATTTCCTGGTCAAATTAAGAATACAGTAGAAAAAGGAATATACTGTACTCAAAAGAATATTTTATAACAACAAAGGAATTAATTCATCATTGAGATGTAACAATCCTAACTTTGTACATATGTGAAAACAAAGATTCAAAATACATGAAACAAAAATTGATAGGAAATAAATCTACAATGAGATACTTCAACACTCCTTTCTTGGCAATTAATGAAACAAATAGATAAAAAAATATTTCACCCAATTGACAATACCAGATTGAACAATCTTTTAAGTGGACATGGAGTTTAACTCAACAAGATAAACAGTATTCTGAGACATAAAACAGGTCTCTATAATATACACAAATACATACAGGTATAGAAATGTTGTTGATTGAAAATTATTTTCTTTGATTCTTCAATGGAAATAAACTGGAAATTAAAAAAGAAAGAAATATGAAGAAATTTTTCAAATAATAGAAAATTAATCTATCTAAATAGCCAAAGGGTCCACAAAACATGTCAGAGGAAATTTGAAAACACTCTGATCTTAACTAATATCAAGATACAATATAAAATCCATTGTGTAATTAGAAGGAAATATATAGCTTTGAATACTTTTATTAGAAGCCAGGAATAATCTTAAACTGGTGATCTAAGTTTCCTTGGTAAGGCTTTTGAAAAATAGAGCAAATGATATATGAAGTAGAAAGGTAAAAACAAATATCAAAAAATTAGAAAACAGGAAAACTGATAAAATCAAAAGGTAATTCTTTGAAAAGATTAACAAAATTATTAAATCTCTAGTGAGACTGATCTTGAGAAGATAATAAATGATACAAAATATCAATATCAAGAATGAAATGGGAAATGTTACCATAGATTTGGGTGCATTTAAAAAATATAATGAAATATTTTGAACAACTTTATGCAAGTACATTTGACAATTTAGATTAAATAGAAAATTTCTTAAAAGTCATGGATTTCCAAAGTTCATTCAAGATAAACTAGATGGTCTAATAGTAATATTATAATAGTAATATTATATATCTGAAAGAAATTTCATCAGTAATTGATCTTTCTACAAAGAAAACACTAACTCTAAGAAGTCATTGTTGATAATGACCAATTCTATCAAATATTTAAGGAAGAACTAATATCTATTTAGCATAAACTTTTGCAGAAAATAGGACCATTACATTGGCATCAAATCCAAAGACATTATAAGAAGATAAAATTATAAATTTGTATGCCCTATGAACATAAAAACAACAATGGTAGCAAATCAAATCTACCAGTACATAAGAAGTAATACACTGTGACCAAGTACATTCTATCCCAGAAATGCAAGGTTAGTTTAACATTCATTATCAATCAATGTAATTTGTCATTTTAACAAATCAAAGGAAAGTGACATCAGCAATATGGTAGAACAGGACTTTCCCAGTGTCCCCTCACAGAAACATAAGTTGGAACAATTATCCATAGGCAAAAATACCTGCATCAGAGCTAAGGAATCTATATGTGATTATAGCACCTAGACATAACACAGAAATAAGGGACTATGAATCAGTAGAAAGTAGAATGGACAATTTCATGTTACACATTGTACTCCTTCCCAAAGCCTGGGTACCATAAAGTTGAGAGACAGCCTCCACCCAGGGGAAGGAATGTGAAGTGAGCATGCAACTTTGTTGCCAGACCAACCCCCATTGAAATCCAGCAACATGTCAGCCCAAACAGACCCCTGCTCCAGGTAAGTTCCTACAGTTCCAGGTACCAGGCTACCATTTACAGGTTCCAAATACATCCAACAGCAGACTAGCCCCTGCAGTCCTACACTCCAGAAGATCCAGAGTCCAGACCTGCTTTGGCAGACCCAGCCACAATTGACCTTGACACTTGACTGACCCCCCAGACCCAGGCTCTCAGCTCACCCAGGTGCTAGACCAGCCCTAGTTGTCCCAGCTCCAACTTGACTCCTGCAGACCAAGACTCCTCATCTCTACCCCAACATCAGGCTGGTCCCCATGACTCCAGGCTTCACTAGTGTGTACAGGCCTGATCCAGTAGACCCTGGGTCTGGACAGAATCCTGAAAACCCAGAATATAGACAGGCCTACCCAAGTGCCAGGCTAGTCCCAAGGACAGAGATTCAAGGCCCATCCCAGTGGGCCTTAGTGTCAGGTCCACCTATCTGCTAACTCAGGTTCCAGGACATCTTATCCAGGGACTACATCAGCAAGGTGGCCCATCAATCCCAACAGTCTACCCCACCAACATGTCTCTGGATAGCTTGGCTGATAAAGGTCTTTCCCTGCCAAAGCCAGTCTGTAAGCATCAAAATAAGTGCCTACTTCTTTAAATGCAGAAACAACAGTGCAAGCCCACAAGAACCATGAACAGTCAAGAAAATGTGACACCACCAAAGGAGTAAAACAAACAGTACATGATCCTAAAGAGACAGACTACAAACTGACAAGGATCAAAATAATCATCTTAAAGAAGTTCAGTGAGCTACAAAAACACATACAAGTAAACAAATCTGGAACATAATACATGACCAATGAAGTTAGATGAAGAGATAGAAACCATATTTCAAAAAGAAATTCTGGAGCTAAAAATCACAATAACTGAAATGAAAAATTCCACAGAAAGTATCAACAGTAGACTAGATCTAACATAAAACAGAAACTCTGAGTTCAAAGGCAGATCATTTGCAATTAAAAAGTCAAAGGATAAAAAGAAAATTAAAAAAATTAAGAAAGACTATGTGAGAAGTGAGACATCAGATTACCGATTTATGAACTACAGAAACTACAGAAGTTCTAAAAGGAAAAGAAGAAGAGAAAGGAGCAGAAGTTTTATTTAAAAAAAATAACAGAAAATTTACCAAATCTGGAAGGAGAAATGAACATCCAGATTCATGAAGCTTAATAGACCCCAAATAGATTAAATATAAAGAGATCTTGACAAAGACAAATTATAATTAAATTCTAAAAAGTTAAAGACAAAATATTTTGAAAGAAGCAAGAGAAAACAACCCACAACATGCAAGAGAATGTCCACAAATGCACAAAAATTATTTGACAAAATTCAAATCCTTTCATGATCAAAATTCTCAGAAAATTAGGTATATAGGGAATATTCCTTCACATAATAAAGACTATTTATGAAAAGCCCACAGCTAAAATAATATTCAATATTGAAAAGCTGAAAGTATTTCTTCTAAGATCAAGAACAAGACAAGAATATCTACTCTTGCCACTTCTGTTCAACACTGCACTGGAAGTCTTAACTAGAAAAATTAGGCAAGAGAATAAGAGGCATTCCAATTGGAAAGGAAGTTAAAATTTCTCTGTTTGCAGGCAACATGATCTTATACACAGAAAACCATAAAGACCCCACCCAAATAAACAAATTCAGTAATTGAAGGATAAAAAATCAAAATACAAAACAATAGTGTTTCTATACACTTACATAGCACTATCTGAAAAAGAAATCAAGAAAAAAAACACTTATATATAGCATCAAAAAATAAAAAATCTAGAAATAAATTTAAGAGACTGAAAGAAGCATGTACTGAAAACTATAAAACATTGATAAAAGAAATTGAAGTAAGCCCAGGCAGGCCCAGGAGAGTCTTGCCAACACCTGCAGGGACCAGGCAGGCCAAGGATAGCTGAACCAATCCCTGTGGAGACCAGATAGGCCCAGGATAGCCCCGCAGATGCTTGCAGAGCCCAGGCCAAGGACCATCCTGTCAACCCATGAGGAGCCTAGTCCCAGAACTGCCCATCATGCCAAGGACCACACCCACACAACACATCTCCAAACAGGCCACCCAAAGCCATTGTTGGGCTTTCTCTTTCAGCCACATCTCTAAAAATGGTTGCCACCATCTTGGGACACCTCCAACACTATCTCAGGTTACCCCTGCTCTTGCAACCACTATCTTTAGTTGTGGCAGCTTTTATCCTGGGACACCATCTGGTGGCTGGAAACCCAACACCAAGGTACTTATGGGTTTGGCGCTACCCAGCCACCAACCATGGACATGGACACTTCCATCTAGGGACAACAACCAGGACACAGAAGACCATCACCAAGGCCACCCTGGAGAGGCCCAACTCATACCACATGCCCCACTGGCAGAGAGGATCCCTGCACTGCGGTTCCCTATTTACCAACATGTGGCTCCACCCAAACCGCCTCTGTTTTGCAACATTGCAGCCACCACCATAGTCCTCCCCACAGGGTAACCTCCACCATGGGACATTGGACAGGGCAAGGAGGCAGTTGCCCATTGCAATACCACAAGCCACACTGCAGCATCACCAAACAGGTTACCCAATGCCATCATACAGACTATCCTTCTATCCCTATCTCTTAAAGCAGTTGCCTCCATCTTGGGACACCTCCACCACCATCTTGGATTACCTCTGCTGCTGCCTTCACCATCATTAGCTGGGGCAGCTTCCACCTTGGGACACTGACTGCGGCCTGGAAGCCCAACATCAAGGTACCTACAGGCTTGACACTACTGCTGCCACGAACTAGGGGCATAGCTGCTTCCATCTAGGGAAAACAACCAGGACTTGGAAAACTGTCACCAAGGTCCCTGTGGGCATGGCTGCACCAGAGGTATCTTTACTCAGTGTACTAACAGACACCATCCAGTTGCAGAAGCAACAGGGAGCCTTGCATGGGGTAACCTCTCTCTCTTTTTTCTCCTGCTAACAGCCAACTTCTTTGGATTACCCTTTCACTAGTCCTATAATCCCACATTCTGTCTCATAAACAACACAGCCACCCTCTCCCCGGCTGTCCAACATTAGAAACAGCAAACTCTTATGCAAACCTATTGGCTATATGGTAGAAGATAACCAAACTGAACATTTCTGTTTATAGTGACAAAACTGTAAAAGTCAAAATAGAAGCTAATTGATTTGTGGCTGTTTGCATTGGGTGCTGTAAACATTGATATCCCCCTTAAAGGTGAGGTATTGGTAACCTGAAGGAACACTACAAGATTATTAGAGTAGAAGCTGTAATACCTCAGATCTGCACTGTAAGAGAGGAAGACACAGAGACAACATGAAAAAATAAAGGAGCAAAGTGCCTCAAACAAACCAAGATATTACAACAATAGAATCCATTGACAGTGCAGTAGATGAAATGCCGGAGAAAGAGTTCAGAATGTACATAGTTAAAATGATCTTCAAATTAAAGAATGACCTAAATAAGCAAATAAAGGCAAAAATTGACCACTCCAACGAGATAGGAGAGCAAATACAGTCAACCATCGATCACATCAACAAAGAGATAAGAGAGAAAATACAGGTAGCAAAAGACTACTTCAAGAGAGAGCTAGAGAATGTGAAAAAAAATCAGAAATTCTTGAAATGAAGAAAGCAATAAAACAAATAAAAAACTCAATAGAAAGCATCACCAATAGACTAGATCACTTGGAGGACAGAACCTCAGATACTGAAGACAAAATATACAACCTTGAAAATAAAGTTGACCACACAGTGAAGATGGTAAGAAACCATAAACAGAGCATCCAAGAATTATGAGATAACATGAAAAAAAAATCTAAGAATTATCGGGATAGAGAAGGCATACAAATTCAAAACAAAGGAATGTACAATCTCTTCAATAAAATAATATCAGAAAATTTCCCAAATGTGAAGAAGGAATTAGAAAATAAAACATAGGAAACTTACAGGATGCCAAATATACAAAATTACAACAGATCTACACCAACACACATTATAGTGAAAATGCCTAACATATAGAATAAGGATAGAATTTTAAAGGCTACAAGAAAGAGGCATCAGATTACATATAGGGGAAGACCAATTTGGATCTCAGCAGATTTTTCAACCCACACTCTCAAAGCCAGGAGATCATGGAACAACGTATAACAAGCTCTGAAAGAAAATGGATGCCAACCAAGAATCTTATATTCAACATAATTAAGCCTCAGACTTGATAACAAAACAAAAACCTTCCATGATAAACAAAAGTTGAAAGAATTTACAGCAAGAAAACCTGCACTACAGAACACTCTTGGCAAAATATTCCATGAAGAGGAAATGAAAAACAACAATGAAAATCTGCAAAGGGAGGGATTACACTAAAGGAAAGGTAAACAAAGAAGAAACCAAGTCAAGTTAAAAATTAAAAATAAACCAAAATGACTGGGAACACAAACCGTGTCTCAATAATAACCCTGAATGTCAATGGCCTAAACTAAAAGACATAGACTGGCAGATTGGATTAAGAAAATGACCCAACAATATGCTCCCTTCAAGAGATTCACTTCACAGGAAAAGACATCCACAGACTGAAGGTGAAAGGATGGGAGAAAACATATCAATCATATGAACTGCGTAAGCAGGCAGAGGTTTCCATCCTCATATCAGATAAAGTGGACTTCAAACCAAAGTTAGTGAAAAGGGATAAAGTAGGTCATTTCATACTGCTTAAGGGAATCATATATCAACAAGACATAACAATCGTAAATATCTATGCCCCAAACAATGGGGCATCTATGTATATCAAACAAACCCTTCTCAACTACGAGAATCAAATAGACCACAACACAATAGTACTGGGTGACTTTAACACAGCTCTCTCATGGATAACAGAAGACATCAGGGAGGAGTTAAAAAAATTCTTAAAGGTAAATGAGAATCCAATACAACATATCAAAAATCTCTGGGACACCATGAAGGCAGTGCTAAGAGGAAAGTTCATTGCACTGAGCTCATTCATTAAAAGGAGAAAAAGTCAACAAATCAATGACTTGACACTACATTTCAAAGCCCTAAAAAGAGGAACAAACCAACACCAAAAGAAGTAGAAGATAGGAAATAATTAAAATTAGGGCTGAAATCAATGAAATTGAAACAAAGGAAACAATTCAAAAAGTTGGCAAAACAAAAAGCTGGTTCTTTGAAAAAATAAATAAGATTGACAAACCCTTAGCCACCCTAACAAAAAGAGAGAGAAAACCCAAATTACTAAAATTTGTGATGAAAAAGGAAATATCATGACAGACAACTGAAATACAGAGGATGATTAAGAACTATTTTGAAAATTTATACTCCAGTAAAATAGAAAACCCTAAAGACACTGACAGATTTCTAGAAACATACAACCTACACAAACTGAACCAGGAGGTCATACACAACTTAAACAGATCAATTTCAAGGAAGGAAATAGAAGATGCCATCAAAAGCCTACAAACCAAGAAAAGCCCAGGACCAGATGTATTCTCAGCTGAGTTTTACAAGACCTACAAAGAAGAATCAATACCAGTACTCCTTAAATCATTTCATGAAATAGAAAAGGAGGGAACCCTTCCAAACTCATTCTACATGGCCAGGATCACACTCATACCAAAACCAGAGACACAAAGAAAAAA
This sequence comes from Geosciurus inauris, assembly GCA_004024805.1. Classification (NCBI taxonomy): domain Eukaryota; kingdom Metazoa; phylum Chordata; class Mammalia; order Rodentia; family Sciuridae; genus Geosciurus; species Geosciurus inauris. The sequence continues at coordinate 11,633 of PVHX01009754.1, forward strand.
ATTTCAGACCAATATCCCTGATGAACATAGATGCAAAAATTCCCAATAAAATGTTGGCAAATCATATACAAAAACATATTTAAAAAATAGTGCACCATGATCAAGTGGGGTTCATTTCAGGGATGCAAAGCCAGTTCAACATATGGAAATTAATAAATGTATTCCATCACATAAATAGACTTAAAGATAAGAATCATATGATTTTATCAATTGATGCAGAGAAAGCATTTGACAAAATACAGCACCCTTTCATGTTTAAAGCACTAGAGAAATCAGGGATAGTAGGAACATACCTCAACTTTGTAAAAGCTATCTATGCTAAACCCAAGGTCAATATCATCCTAAATTGAGAAATATTGGAAGCATTCCCTGTAAAAACTGGAACAAGACAAGGATGTCCTCTCTCACTGCTTCTATTCAATATAATACTTGAAACTCTAGCCAGAGCAATTAAAAAGATGAAATTAAAGGGATACAAATAGGAAAAGAAGAACTCAAACTATCATTATTTGCCAACAACATGATACTATATTAGAGGGTCAAAAAATTCCACGAGAAAACTTCTAGAATTAATAAATGGATTCAGCAAAGTAGCAGCATATAAAAATCAATATCCATAAATCAAATGCATTTTTATACATCAGTGATGAATCCTCTGAAAGGGAAATTAGGAAAACTACCCCCATTCACAATAGCCTCAAACAAAACAAAACAAACAAAACAAAAACACTTGAGAATCAATATAACAAGAGAGGTGAAAGACCTCTACAGTGAAAACTATAGAACACTAAAAGAATTGAAGAAGACCTTAGAAGATGGAAAGATCTCCCATGTTCTTGGATAGGCAGAATCAATATTGTTTAAATGGCCATACTACCCAAAGTGCTATACAGACTCAATGCAATTCCAATTAAAATCCCAACATCACTCCTTATAGAAATAGAAAAAGCAATCATGAAACTCGTTTGGAAAAATAAGAGACCCAAAATAGCCCAAGCAATCCTTAGCAAGAGGAGTGAAGCAGGAGGCATCACAATATCAGACCTTAAACTACTACAAAGCTATAATAACAAAAATGGCATGGTATTGGAACTAAAATAGACATGTATGCCAATGGTACAGAATAGAATACATAGAGATAGACCCATTTAAATACAGTTATCTCATACTAGATAAAGGTGCCAAAAACATACATTGGAGAAAAGATAGCCTCTTCAACAAATGGTACTAGGAAAACTGGAAATCCATATGCAGCACAATAAAACTAAACCCCTAACTCTCACCATGCACAAAACAACTCAAAGTCGATCAAGGAATTAGACCAGACTCTATGCCTAATAGAAAAAAAGTAGGCTCAAATCTTCTTGTCAGATTAGGCTCAACTTCCTTAGTAAGACTCCTAAAGCACAAGAAATAAAATCAGGAATCAATAAATGGGATGGATTCAAACTAAAAGTTTCTTTTCAGCAAAAGATACAATCAATGAGGTGAAGAGAGAGCCTACATTTTGGGAGCAGATTTTTGCCACACACACATCAGGTAGAGTGCTGATCTCTAGGATATATGAAGAACTCAAAAAACTTAACACCAAAAAAACCAAACAACCCAGTCAATAAATAGGCTAAGGAATTGAACAGACACTTCTCAGAAGAAATACAATCAATCAACAAATATATGAAAAAATGTTCATCATCTCTAGTAATTAGAGAAATTCAAATCAAAACCAAGATTTCATCTCACTCCAGTCAGAATGGCAGTTATCAAGAATACAAGGAACAATAAATGTTGGCGAGGATGTGGGGGAAAAGGTACACTCATATATTGCTGGTGGGACTGCAAATTGGTGCAACCACTATGAAAGCAGTACAAAAATTCCTTAGAAAACTTGGAATGGAACCACCATTTGACCCAGCTATCCCACTCCTCAGTCTGAAACCTAAAGACTTAAAAATAACATACTACAGTGATGCAGCCACTTCAATGTTTATAGAAGTACAATTCACAATTGCGAAACTGTGGAAGCAACTTAGATGCCCCTCAATAGATGAATGGATAAAGAAATTGTGGTGTATATACACAATGGTATATTTAACTCAGTATTAAAAGAGAATAAAATTATCGCATTTACAGGTAAATGGATGGAGTTGGAGAATATCATACTAAGTGAAGTAAGCCCATCCCAAAAAAACAAAGGTCGAATGTTCTTTCTGTTTAGTGGATGCTGATCCTTAATGGGGTAAGGGGGAGAATGGAGGAACTTTGTGCAAAGGGGAGGGAGGAAAGGGGAGGAGGCATAGGGGCAGGAAAGATGTTGGAATGAGATGGACATCATTACCTTAGATACATGTATGACTACACATACGGTGCAAAATTACATCATGTATAACCAGAGAAATGAAAAATTGTGCTCCATCTGTGTACAATGAATCAAAATGCACGCTGCTATCATATATACCTAATTAGAATTAATTAAAAAAAGAAATTGATGAGGACAGAAATAAATGGAAAAAATATTTCATGGTCATGAATTTGAATAATTAATGTTATTGCAATTTCCATACTACCAATGTTATATACAGATTCAACATAATCTCTATCAAAATTCTAGTATCATTTTTCACAGAAATAGAAAATTAGTTCTAAATTTTGAATGGAATGATAAAAGATCCCAAATAGCCAAAGGAATCCTGAGAAAAAAGAAAACTAGAGACAGTGTACTTTCCACTTAAAAAATATAGTATAAAATTATAAAAATCAAAATAGTGTAGTACTTGCATAAAAAACAGATATATAAACAAATAGAAGAAATGTCAGAATTAATCCATGCACTGATGATCAATTGATCTTCAGTAAGTGGGCCAAAAATACACAAAGGGAAAAAATAATCTGTTGAATAAACGAAGCTGTAAAAATTGGGTATCCATGTGTTTAAAAAATGAAATTAAATCCTTCTCTCATGGCATATACAAAAATTAACTCCAAATGGATTAGACATATGTAAGACATTTCAGTGTGCATTTAGTGTATGTATATATACTCTATATGTTTATGTGTCGATACAAATGTGTAAGTGTGTGTATGTATAATTATTTAGCCTGAAAAAAGAAAATACTGTCATTTGCGACACATAGATGTTGGGGATTTTTGCATCTATGTTCTTGGGGTTCCAAATGAAAATTGTTTTGCCCATAAGGCAAAATCAAGGGTGTTACGTTATACTCTGCTCTACACGATGCCATTTAAGATCCCTATCTGAGTAAGCAGCTTACTTTATACCCACTATGCTGGTCATTAGGGTTTTACAGAAAACTCTGAAAGTGTGTGCAGCAAAAACCCATACAATGTCATTAACAAGTATATGACATGGACATATCTTGTAAGAAAATAGAAAAATGCCTATAAAATATTCTGCTTTCAATCTAGAGAGGACAGCTTTGAAGTTCAGCATATCTAAGTAATTAGTTTAACATCACAAGCAAAAAAATGAGGGAGGAAGAGATGCTGGGTTTTGAGAGAAATATTGTAGTTCTATTAATGATTTTGTGTTCTGACCACAAAACTCTATCCCTCCCTAACCCTAAACATAGAAACACTCCTCTGCTTGCTATCTGACTGTGTCTATTACACACATCCTTCTTTAATTAGACGGTTTACTGAGATTTCCTTTTAGGAGTCCATATTTCTTCCTGATAACAGGCTGAATTGTAAGATGCAAGGTGGGAGTTTTTCAAGCAAACAAAGAAAATACTTGGAAAGACCCTCACTAAGGCCACAAAGCAGGCCCTCAAAAAATCAGTCTTTATCTAATCTCTTTTTGGAGGTTGGCAATAATACATAGTGCTCCTTGAGAGAGACTGTGTGGGTGGTGGCTGCAGTGAGAGCAGAGCTGCGTGTCAGCATGTTAATTCAATGGAAGCGCACAAGCTGTGCCAAGGCAAAGCAGTCAGAACTGAAGGCTGCTGATTCCAGGGTGAAGCTGGAGTCAGGTGCTGGGAATTTTTTTATCCCTTGATGGGGCAAGAAGCCAGCCTTTGCCTTCTTCTTTGAGTAACTGCTATCAAGTTCTTTAGTTCTTGAAATGAATAGGTCTCTATATGGCTTTATTTTCACCAAACAAAGGATCATCTTGATTCTTGTTTCTTCCAGTGGGGAAGACCAAAGGAGGGGAAGAAATATGGACAGTTACTTAAACAACATAGTTGGCTTAATTATTTTGCAGACATTTTATCCTGATATGTCACAATCACATTGCACCAAGCTTTATAGAGGACAAAAACAATAGCAATTATTATTGCTAAATTTATTATATGTTGACATTATATGAAGCAGTATGATAATGATTTTACATGTATTGTCTTTTTTTTTAATTGTATACAATCTTATGAGCTAGGTGTTGTTATATGTATTTCCCCAATGATGAAATAGAGACTCAAAGGGTTAGTAAGTTGCTTTATAAACAAAAAGATAGTAAATGACAAAGCCAGGATGTGGAACTAGTTTTGTTCAAATCTAATGTCTGCTCTAAATATTATTCTAAACTTTAAAGGAGACAAAACAGTTTCTGTTTGCAAAGCAACGTGCTTTTTAGTCTAGTTGGTTATACCACAGATTGCCAGCCAGTCAGAATTAGCCATATACCTCAGAATCTGGACTGAAAGAATGTTGAGACTTTTACAATTTCCATATTATGTTTCTCCCAAAATTTAAAGAGATCCTCGTTAATGGATATGCTACTTACTGGTAAGTACCCTTCTTTCCTCAGTTCTGTCTCAGTTCTGTGCGCAGTGATTTTATTTCAGCCCTGTGCCTTCTTCCTCAGCTCAGAGAAGTACAGCCCAAGTTCCATGCAGAAAATTCATTCAGGTAAGTGAATGAATCATTATCTAAAATTAAAAGAATAAGTTTAGGAGTCAGAATGTGAAATGGATTGGCTTTCACCAAAAAGTACGTTCTTCTGGTGAACATACTGAAGAAGTGCTGAAGTACGTTCCTGCCTGTTAATAGGGGCGGCCTGATCGCTTACCAGAAATGCATTGGGCTTAGCAATAATTGTGACTACGTTATGATGTTAAAACTGCTTTAATAAAAGTATATATATGTGTGCACACTACAAATACCTAAATATTGAGAAGGAAGTAAAACATATTTCCAAATATATTTAATAATGAGTTATATTGACAAAACTATCTGAAACCTCCAATACACTATAAATGCTTGCATCATTTTATTCATTCATTCTTTATGAAGCTCATATTACATCTTGGATAGAGCTTACACTATAGAGTAAGCTCTTACACTATAGAGCTCTAAAGATACAAACAAAAAACATGCTGTTCCTGTCCTCAGGGATTTGTTTACCATTTTCATTTACTATTATCTTTCAATGAAAATTATTGCTTTTTCTCTTTTTATTTTTAATATAATTTCAACATATTTTAAATTTACTTTGGAACTTGCATTTCCTAATCAAACAAATCAGATGCCCTGAACAAACTTTCTGATGAAAATAACTGAAATATTATTTGTGTGTATTTGTATATTTAGAATATTTTAATGAATCACTGAACTGGCAGGAAAGTATGCAATATGCCAAAATCAAAACAGTGATGTGGAAGTATGGGAGGCAAGCAAGTGCAAAAGCTAGCGTTGACCCCTTGAGACTCTGCCAAACCCTGGTAAAATTCAATGTATATTTTCATGACAGTGTAAGGCCCAGAAAAAAAATAAGTAAATCTGGGGCACATCCAAAGAGAAAAGTGTAGCTGTTGTCCCTTGTATAAATTTGTGGTTCCAGTGGAATACAATTTTCCACAGAGATATTTCTTTTCCACCCTAGCATTGGGCAAAAGGGGAAAGAAAATCTCTCCAAATATGTTAGAACTATAAGCCAGTCCTCATGCAGGCTGGTGGTCCAAGTTCAAACTTTCTGGGTAGTCCAAAAAATCTCTAATAAAAATTTGAACATAAAATGATCCTGGATCTTAATGCCTATCCCCAGGTGATTAGAAGAAAATTAGAATATTTTCTGAAAGAACTCAATTTCAACATGACCTTAGAAAAGTTCTATCAGCCAGGCACAGTTGCACACGCCTGTATTCCCAGTGGCTCCGGAGGCTGAGACAGGAGGATCACTAGTTCAAAGTCAGCCTCAGCACAAGTGAGGAACTAAGCAACTCGGTGAGACCCTGTCTCTAAATAAAATACAAAATAGGGCTGAGGATCTGGCTCAGTGGTTGAGTGCCCCTGAGTTCAATAAATGGTAGCAAAAAAAAGTTCTATCAGATAATGATCCAAAGGATATAAGGTAAAATTTAAAAATTATAAACACACAAGTAAACTAAGAAATATAAGTACAGTCCAGCAGAAATAATATTGTGGAATTAGACAAAAGCTTCGGATATTAGCATTATCTGATGCTGGATATCGATAAAATGTTTGCTATGCTTGAAGTCAAGTCTAAAAATAAAAGTAATAAAAAAGAGACTATAAAAACCATACCTGAAGAAAAATAACTTGAAAAAAAAAGTGATTATAAAGTAAATTAAATTAAACAATAAATATATTAAATATCAGATTAGAGAGAAGTAAAGAGAGACTTAATGAAAAAATAATAGGAAGTTATTCAAAATGTTTCTGAAACACATATTGAAGAGAGATTAATCAAATTAAAGAACAGAATGAGAAGATCCATGTTTTAGTCAGCTTCTTCACCACTGTGACCAAAAACTACCTGACAAGAACCATTAGAGGAGGAAAAGTTCATTTGGGGGCACATGATTTCAGAGGTCTCAGTGCATAGATGGCTGACTCCCTTGCTCTGAGCCTGAGGTGGGGCAGAACATCATGGTGGCAGAGTATGGTTAGTGGAGAGACTAAGCTTGGATCACCAGGGACAAAAATATATACCTTAAGAATTTGTTAGAAATGTAAATACTTGGGGCTTACCCTTGATCTACTGAATCAGAAATTCTGAAGATGGAGTCAAGTAGTCTGTGTTTTAACCAGAGATCCTGGTGATTCTGATGCCACAAGGACCACAGTTCCTCATGAGCAGGTTTTTGCAAATGCGTGAAACTTATGGTTATAACAATGCTTGATGATCCCTACCAGTGATTAATGGAGGCAAGAATGCTACATGTCTACAAATGCTTCCTAAATATTTGTCTACCCCTGTACCTACTGAAACTACAGTTTCTGAGACTTGGCTCCTTCCTTCACATTTCATCTTCTTTATCCATTTTAGCCAAGACCATTATGTCTCTTAGAAACAAACTACATGCATTATGTATCTTTAATATTCTGTCATTTTCAGTATCCCCAAATAAGAACTATTATCTATCTCTTCAGTAGGAAAGCAGCAGTAATTTAATGATTAGGAATATAGGCTAGAAAGACAGAATGGCTTGGTATGAATCCTAGCTCTATGACTCCCCTAGCATGAAACCTTGGATCTTGTAACTCTCTAAACCTCAGTTTCCTCGTCTGCATAATGTGGTTGTTGCAGACAACATTATGATGTTGTCTGCATCAAATGGTTGTTGTAAAGATTATACCTTTAGGATGGTGCTTGGCACAAAGGAAACACTATATAAGCATTGATTGTTATTATCCTGTATCTCCATCAGTATATAACGCCAGGAATTTACTACATATCTCATACACTTCACTGATGGATTGAACAAAGCACTGCAGAAGGTATTCCTAATTCAACTTTCAAGTATTCGTTAGAAAAATCAGTGGAATCATGATAACCAACTTCAAATTCAGAAAGCACTGCTATGTTAAGGGAAAACCTGATTATTCCTTATTGCTTTAGAACATAGGGTTTGGAACAGAAATTTTAGGGTGGGTAACAGAATGCATTTGTTCCATGTGTCCCTACTGTTCCTTGTGTTCCTGTGACAGTGGAGGTCAAGGACTTGGGAATTTGGGATCTCAGCCATCTCTTTCAATTTTTTCTAGTTGAGAGATATTAATAGGGACATGATTATATTATCAGAGCCTCTGAGATTCTATTTGATTCATGTTCTTCTTAATGGTTTTGCTCAAAACAAAAAAAAGAGCCTTGTTTCCTGCCAATTTCTTATGGCTGTCCTCCATTACCTGCCCTTTTGTTTCCCAGAAGCCCACAGGCCATTAGCCTAAGTATGCATCACTGGCAGAGGCCCTGCCTTTGGCGGCACTAAACACAGCATGAGTTGATGAAATTCTCCTTGGAGCCTGCCCATCCAAATAGAGTGCATCCAAAGCTAGAGGTGATGACATCTCATACCCAAGTGGAAAGAATACACAAGACTCTGGCTGGTTATATAATAAGGGCAAGAAGATGAGGTGGTGCTTGAATGTGCAAAGAGAGCATCCCACAGGTAGGCTGGATTTGTGAGAGAGCCTGAGGGTAAAGAAGTGACTTAGGCCTGAGTTGGCATGTGATGTCAAACAAGAAAAGGTGGCAAAAAAGGGAAATACTGTATAATTTCAAATTTCAATGCGAGCCATTGTATGATATAACCATGATTCAAAGTTCTGTGTATTTGCCTATAATCCTCATGCTGAGTGAAGGAGCAAAGGCTTAAACCCCCCAAAATTAAATACATCTATCTTCATGATAGGCCAGTAAGTGTCACTAAAGAAAGGTCTGTGAAGGAAGCTTCCAATGTGTTTCAGAGTTATTATGTAGAATAAGAACTATTTTTTAAATATATTAATGAACAGGTCTCCCTGAATACCTCCTGACCTTGCACATCATTCTCTCATGCAGCAGCCTCTCCTGCGTAGCAGAGTTTGTCTCTCCAATATCCCAAGCTCCAAACTGACCTTCCCAGCATCCTACCTATAGCAATTTAATTCCTCTACTACCTTAATAGAAATCAAGTTTTTAATTGCATCAGTATATTTATGTGCTATGAAATTTCATAATTTCATCTTGAAAGAATCAGTTGAAGATATAGTTTCCAAATCCAAAATAGACTCTAATGTGTAAGATTCCAGGTATTTGTAGCAGGCCTATGAAAAATAAAAATGAAGAAGGGCATGGAGTTTTTTCAGTGACTCACAAATTGAACACTGATTTTTATGGAAAGACTTATTACTATTGTGATTATTATGTTAGAACAGAATTTCAATAAGAGTCCTCATTCACATTTTTATCACACATTTAGGGGATCTTCATCTTTTAGATATTGATCCATATTTATGTTACAGAATGTGGAAGTAGACAAGTGTGGTAGTGCATGCCTATAGTTCCAATGGCTCCACAGGCTGAGGCAGAAGGATCATGAGTTCAAAGCCAGCCTCAGCAAAAGCAAGGAACTAAGCAACTCTGTGAAACCTTGTCTCTAAATAAAATACAAAATAGAGCTGGGGATGTGGCTCAATGGTCGAGTGTCTCTAAGTTCAATCCCTGGTACCCACCCCAAAAAAGAATATGGAAGAAGGAGTACTAATACTGAAAATTTTGGATTGTTTTGATTTTCCATGTGTGGTAGGCATAATAATGTTCCCCACCCCCAAAATATGTCTATGTCCTGATTTCTGGTATATGCAAATATGTAAGGTTATAAGGAAAACAGGAAATTAAGTTTGCAGATTAAATTAAGGTTGCTAATTGGATGATTTTAAAATAGCAAAATTATACTGAACTATCCAGATAAACCAAATGTAATCACAAGAGTCCTTAAAAGAGGAAGAGGGAGACAGAAGAGAACTAGAGCCATAAAAGTACTAGATGGATTCAGTCCAACAATGCTGGCTTTGAAGTTGGACAAAGAGCCTAGGAATTTGAGTAGTCTCTATTAAATAAAAATGGAAAGGAAATGTGTTCATCCCAGAGTTTCCAGAGGGAACACAGCTCTGCCAAAACTTTGACTTTAGCCCAATGAAACTCATTTCACATTTCTGACCTTTAGACTTGTTAAATAATAAATTTGTGTTATTTTAAGTCACATTTTTTGTGGTAATCTGTTATAGCAGCAATAGGAACTCATACACTATGTTAATAGATCAAGAAAGAAAAGTCATGGGTCATCTAAACAATATATTAGCTTTTGATCACAATTAAAGAGAAAATATACACATACAAAACTACATACATGTACACTTAATCATTTACATTTCTGTTCATAATAATTCTCTTCTAATTTGATTTTGTTATCAGAATTCAAAGTGGAACTGGGGCAACGTAAGATTGATTGCTGTTTCTATGACTTGAGAGATACTTGATATCCACATAATATTGTTTACATTGCCTTCAATAAAAATCCATTGTGCAAATGGAGAGAGAAAAACTTGTTAACTCTCTGACAAAGATGATATCTTCAGAAGAAAGGTGTCCTTTTGTTGACAAAGTTAGTTATTTGCAGATTCATGAAACTAGGACATAAAATATGCATAGGTATAAATAGATAGATGTAAACAAAACAGTGAAAAGTAATTTGAGACTGTTGGGTGAGAGCCCATTAATTAAATCCATGTCCAGGACTATCGCAAATACAGCTAAACCACACTCTGAGTGGCAATCAAAGGGTGCTGAGGGAAGCAGAAATACCCATGATCCTCATCAGCCCCATAACCCAAATCACTCTAAACAAACATCTAATACAAGTAGAACCATGATTACTATGTAAATACAGTCTCAAACTACTGTCAAATAAATACATTCTCTATGTAAAAGCAGGTTTCTTGTTCTCCACAAGCAACTTCAGAGGAGTCCTCTAGCCCCATTCCCACTAAATCAGTCTCCAAGCCCTATGTGAACTTTTCCTATGTGAAAATTCTGGAGTTGACATAGATCTTCAGTATTTCAATGATAGCTTTCTTTCCTTTTAATAATCACAAGGTAAAAGAAAGAAACAAATTTCTTAAAAGGTAAAACAAAGAAGCAAAAGTGAGATACCAAGAACTTAAAAACAAATTAACAAGATTACTGCTATGGTTTGAACAACCCCCTAAAAGCATGTGTTAGAAATTTAATTCCAGATACGATACAACAATGTTGGGAGGTGGGCCTAATGAGAGATGATTAGGCCACGAGACAAAGTGGAAGAAGGCCATTGTCATCGGAGTAAGCCCATTATAAGAGGGAGAGTCTGCTCCACCCAGTCTATCTCTCTGCCTTCTGCCATGTGACAGTGCACCAAGAAGGTGCCAGAGACTTGACCTTGGACTTCCCAGCCTCCAGAACTGAAAGCAGTACATTTCTGTTCATTAAAAATTATGCAGTCTCAGGTATTCTACATAATAGGTAGTAAAACAGACTATTGCCTTCTGAGAGAAAAATAAAATCATTACAGAGTGATTCAAAGCTGATTTAATATAAGGTTATCTTAAAAACTGAAACACAGGCTGGCAATCCCTGACTATAGGTAGATTTAAGGTAGTAGAATATTCAAAGAAATATACATTAATCAGAAAGGGACTGTTTGGAAAGAATTTTTATATAAAAAGCAAATGCTAGCTGTGCTCTTCCATTATCCAAAAGAGAGTATACCTTGGCTCATGAAGAATGTTTCATCTGTGTGCAGGTTTATATCTGTGAATAGACAGGTCTGCATCCATCTAGCATGTTTTGGTCCAACTAGGTGTATCAGCTAACTCCCCTGGAGTTATGTTCATCAAGTAATTTTTTGATTGAAGATGACTATATAGGGAAAATGCACTAATCATCAACCAAAAGCACTTTATCTAAAATGGTTATGTTATTATAGATTTCCATGTTGTTCTAGTTTAATTTGAACTACCCTTCATCTTTACGCCTGATTAACACTTACCCTATAAGAACTCCAGGAACTATGGACTCTTAGAAGGAGAGATTTGGCCAACTATCAGTTGAGTGGAAGGAGTCATGATTCCCACAGTGCATTCATCTCACCCATGATGCACGTGAACAGCTGGGATTATTTCAGAGTCTCCTGGATAGGGCTACCTTGTTTTGAGCTAGTTACAAACTAGCTGGAAACTTGCTGCCATTAAAGAGGGATCTTTTCTCTGTGGAAACTGCAAGTCTTGCTCTTCCCAAACATCTCATTCTCCTGTGTGCTGAGAAGCATGCAGAAGTATGTCAGGAAAGGGGGACCTATGCAAGAATGGAAAATTAAAACACAAAAAAAGAATAGGCCAGAAATTGAAAAGGAGAGTCCAAAGGGATTTGTCTCATGAAGAAGTAGAACCTTCATCTCTATTTAAGCTTAGCATGCGAAACAATCTTGTGGCCTAAGGAACCACTAAGGTCAGTGAGGATGAAATTTGGTAAGTGTCCTGGCTACTAAAGATACTAGTATCCATGACTCTTTTACATTTAATTATTTCATGACAATGATGTCTAAATATGTACATACATAAACCTGGGTATAATTTCCATATGCTCACCCAACTAGTAACATACAGAACCAATATAAATCAAATTAACTTAACATGACAGATAATGTTACTTTGCTGAAATAAAATCACTTTACTCTGTGACTGTGGTACTGAATGCCCAAGCATGAATATCTTCTGTTTGGCAGCCTGTGCTACTATGCACTGGGAGAGAACTCAATGTTCTCAACACAGCTTTGTAAGTTACTATGAACCTTTGTTCACAGTGTGCATCACGATGCCCTTGGCCTTCACGAACATATTCATGCTTTTCTCTGTTCTTTTCCTTCCCACTGGAGGCCAATAGTCATAAACATAAAAGCCAACTCCAATACAAAAGTTGTATGGCACATCAACATAGCCTTTTGATGACCCAGAATGTGTTTAAATTAATGTGTTAAAAATTAAACACAATTTTTTAAATTACCAAGGTGAACTTACAAGCTCTAGTTTGAGTAACTAAGTGGAATCTAATCCCTTGACTGAGCATCATATCATATTTTCACTCCCTTCTTCCAATGTGCGTGAAATTCATGAGTCATAAAATCAATGTTTCCTCTCTGACCTTGGTTCACAAAAGGGTTGTGGTCCTCTTGTGCCCTTTTCATTAGCTTTGTGCTGCATCACTCCACACTTTATTTTAGCAAGGCTGCATAAGTTGTCTGGAGGGGGACATTCACCTAGCCAGACCCATTTTCCTAAGGAAAGACAAAAACTGCAAAAGAATGAAATTTGAGTCCTAGTCTCTGTTCTGCAATTATAAAGAAGCAATAGTGTTATGGTTTGGATGTGAGGTGTCCCCCAAAAGCTCAGGTGAGACAATGCAAAGTTTAGAGGAGAAATGATTGGGTTATGAGGGTCTTAACTGACTCAGTGAATTAATCCCTCCGATGGGATTTATTGAGTGGTAGCTGTAGGCAGGTATGTTGTGGCTGGAGGAGGTGGGTCATTGTGGGCATGGCTTTGGGGTATATATTTGTATCTGGCAAGTGGAGACCTCTGTCTGAGCTTTCTGATCATCATGTGAGCTGCTTCCCTCCACCACACTCTTCTGCCATGATGTTCTACCTCATCTCAAGCCCTGAGGAATGGAGCCTGCTGTCCGTGGACTGAGACCTCTGAAATTGTGAACCCTCAAATAAACTCTTCTACCTCTACAATTGTTCTGATCCAGTCTTTTAGTCACAGCAGCAGAAAGCTGACTAAAACAAATAGCTTATTGTTATGGAGCAAAATGGTGGACAGACTGGAAAAACTCTCCAAACTGTTTATTGTCCCCTGCTCACAGTTGCTAGACACGAACTTATACCTCCCTTTGCCTTTTACTCCATTTCCCCCCCTTTCCTGGGAATGTGAAGTATACTTTTAGAGTGGAAGGAAATAAACATTAAAATGCTATAATTTGACACAATGGTCATAAGAGTTTCTGGCATATCTATATCAGTTTTGCATCTAATCAAATAATTTGGGAGCAGAGGAAGGGTGCTGACACTGCTCTCAGAGGCCAATGAACTCTGTCTCCCCAAATGCCCGCTGATTTAAAATGCCACCTTACTATACATAAATTTCCATATAAATGCAAGTCCACACAGCCACACTGATCTATCAATCTATTCCCAGAAGCAGCTAACTGCTTTAAATTCTACCAACAGATAGGAACTTCTGGATCTGAACTCCTTATCTCCCAATTTTTCTTTAGGAATTTAATTTTTTCCCTTTTGTCTTTGCACTCTACATTTTTTGGAGTTTTGTTATCTTCATCTTTGAGATCTATAATTTGGTTTTCAAGCCTTCTGCTGAAAAAAAATTAATAATCATGATTTTTATCTCTAAGAACTATTGCTTATTCTTCCTCTTTTGTTGCAGTCTGTTCTTAATTTGAGGCTACAGTATTCTCTTAAATTTATCTAAGGATAATAGAGTAAAGTGTTCTTAATGTTCCCCTTTGTTTCATGGATGGGTCACTGGTTCTGATTTTGCTCTCCATCTCTTTGTTTTTGGTACTGAGGATTGAACTCAGGGGCACTCGACCACTTAGTCACATCCTCAGCCCTATTTTGTATTTTATTTAAAGACAGGGTCTCACTGAGATGCTTGGCACCTCACTTTTGCTGAGGCTGGCTTTGAACTTGTGATCCTCCTGCCTCAACCTCCCGAGCCACTGGAATTACAGGCATGTGCCATTGCTCATGGCTCTAACTTCTTTATTGTTTTGCTGCTGTTTTGCCCCAAATGTCTAGATATTCTTGGTTGTCTCCATTTAATCTTACCTAATGATCCTTCTATCATCCACAAAATCTTCTAAATTCTATTGGTATGGCATCCTCTCTCATTTTTTTTTTAGCATTATTATGGATGTATTGAATTTAAAGTATCTTTCCTCTGATTACATTGAGGATTTGGGAAGGAGATTCAGTTCACTATTCTGTATAATTCACTGAATTATTAAAACAAAATTCAGGACTTTTTTAAAAATAGTGTTGGAAGAAAACATGGAGATTTTACACATCATACAAAGGTACACTTTCTTTCAGATGTTCACAGATCTGAAATGGTCATCTTTTTCATATTCTAATAGTCTGTCCAAATGTATGCTTCTTTCTGAACTTCATGCTGCCTTACTGATCAGCTCATCTTTTCCTATGTGAGTAACACACTATCTTTAATTAAATACTGTTATTTTTTGCTTTGTAACCAGTATATTAAGGAGACATTCATACATTTCAAGAATTGCTTAAATTCTGATGTCCAGATTTAAGCATGTGAACATATGATAACTTTTAAACATACAGTTAAAGCCATTCATCATATTTGCTAGACTACCAACATCAAATCACAGTTACTTTGGAGCATAAGTCAAATGGTTTAAAGTAAGCCCGTAACATACCTAAGGAACACCTTCCTATATTATACATGAAAATTACTTTTCCACGTATAGTTCTCTTCATTTTAATTTCTATGCTATCCAGCTCTGGAATTCACTATGAGAGTTTATCATGATCCAAAGAGAAGGGGAAATTAATGTAACCAGGACAACACAACAGTCTTATATATATGTGTATGTGTGTGTGTGTGTATACATACATACATATATATATATATATATATATATATAATTTTTTTAGATATGGCACAATAGAAGGGATGCAATTCTACAAATGCAAGACCTTAAGAAGCAGCATATAATGATAAACCCCTTCCTTCAAAAGGTACCATTTCTTTCACTGATACCAGAAGCAAAGTTATACATTATGCTACCTTCAAGTAAGTTGAGGCAATGGAATACAGAGGCATCACAATGAGTCTCTATTAATAGAAATAACTAGACAGACCAACACTCCTCTACAAATTAAGTTTTCTTTTTCAGATTGCCAGTTAAATACAGAGTTTTGATATTATAGCTTAACAATAAAGGGCCATACACTGAAATCAACACATAAACCTAGTATTTCAGTCTAAGTTTGTCCACATACACAACTGAAATCAATTACAAGGTATGGCCTAACAAATGCTAGGGGAACTTTTTTAAAAGTATTTTTTACAGGCATTAAACAACTTCTTGCACAATGAAGTCATCATACATATAGGGCAGTCGAAGCTTTTATATTTGCGTTTATTCATTTAACTTTTTAAAAACACTACTATAATAGAATACTAAAACAAAAACAATAGCAAGTAGTGAGCATATTATGATTATAGTCTTTCACTCATTCACTACTGCATATAAAATGCTTGCAGTGAGTGTTATCCATTGGCCCCATTAAGAGGTTTGACACTGAACTCCTCCTCTAAAATGTTCATCATCCTCACATGCTTCTCCATTATAATGGCACCATCTTTCCTGATTTGGATCAAAGTCCACCAGTTCTACCTAATCCATTTCATTAGTCTCTTCTACTTTCTTCCTCTCAGATAGAAGTTATTCTAACAAGGAGAGTTTGTCAGGAGAGATAAAGCCATTTTCAGGAAAGCTTACCTTTAACTCGATGATTAGGTGACCCTTTTCATATGGTCTATGACAGATTGGCATATCTTCATTTAGCACACACCTTATATCTCCATGCTTGACAGTCTGACCTGGATGAGAGATGATGACTATGCTTTGATTATCAGGAGTGGCTATTGGCTTCTGGAAGCCACACAATGCTTCCACCAGCTGTATGTCCATCCACATGAAAATGGCTTCCTGTCAAGGAAAAACAGCATGGTCCTTCTGATCTAACACAATGATAATATCTCTGGGTTCCAGTTCTGGCTCTTGGTCTCCTTCACCATGGAATGTTATTTTCTGTCCATCTTTCATGCCTTTGTCAATATGAACTTCTAGAATTTTCTTCTCTCAAACTATCTTCCTTCCATCACAGTTTTTACATCTATCTTTAGGACTGATCCATTCCCCATGGCCCTAGCACTCCATATACAGAGAATAAATTTGCTGAACCATTTCAGGTCCTAGCTGATGAAATCTTATTTGCATTCCAGTACCTCGGCAGTTGGGATAGCACTCTATTGCTTCTTTCTTACCACCTCAGCCTTCACATTTGTCACAAATCACATTCTTTTGCAGAGTCAGTTTTCTTGCTCAGCCATTATGTAAATCTAACACTACTGAGAGCTGATGCACAATGTTTTTACCTCTCCTTTCTCTCCGCATCCTTCCCCTTTCTCCAAAAAACATATCAAAAGATGGCCATGGGGGAGCCAAAATCACCACCTGCTCCACCGTCCTTAATTGCCCATTCCCTTCTTTGTCATATAATTCCCTTTTCTTGGCATTAGAAAGAACTTCATAACCTTGAGAAATCTGTTTAGACTTTTCTTCTTCATTTGGATTCTTATCAAGGTGGTACTTCAAGGCCAGTTTCTTTCAAGCCTTTTCCAATTCTTCCCAGGTGGCATTGGGTTTGACTACCAAAACATCGTAGTAAGTGATTTCTTTCACCATTTTCTACAACCAGCAAGCGGACTTGGCCAATGTGGGGGAGTGGCAAGGAGTGTGTAAACTGTGTGCAGCTCGGACAATCGAGGCTCTTCTGCCTCTCACCTAGTGGTCTGGAAAGTTCTGTTAATTACTGTTTTAATTACTCTCATTTGCCCAAGGAAGATCCATTTGTAAACTGGAAGGGATTATGGGAGGAAATTGTAATATTATAGACCTTAGCAAATCTTGCAATTTCTTTTCCTCCACACAAATTCTTGATGAACAAAAAAACAAGTGGTTGCATAGACTTACAACATTTCCTCAACAATGATGATAACCTGTATTTTGTCACAAATTATATAAAATATGTAATGTCTTAGTTGATCCTTAGAAATAATGATTCACATCTTCGTTTTACAGAAGAACTAACTAAAGCCTGGAAATTTAAGTGGCTTATTCAAGGATACCTAACTAGCAAATGGAAGGACTTGACCTTAGTCTGACTACAGATCCCAGATTCTCTCTGCTCTACAATATGTTCCACTTTTCATTCACACAGTGGTAATTTTTTTTTATGAGAATGTCCTTTGTTAACAGCTTGTCCTATTTCAAATGAATTAGAAAACAAGTTCATTCCTGATGGTCTACTTGTGGAAGGCTGATCTGTATCTTTCCTGACCATATATGCAGAGCAAGGTAATTCAAACACTATGTGGACCTTCACAGAGATGGACTCAGCTTACTGATGGTTAGTCTTTATTTCTCATCTCAGAAGGTCACAATGCCCACAGGCTTAGGTTGCCAACTTTCCTCTATTCTTTAGTACACCAACATCATATACTGCAAGCTTAAAAAAAGAATTTTTAAATATAGGTATATAATGAGTATAATTATGCAAAAAGCACATGTGTTAGGAGATAAAGACAGAAGGAAAATATAGAAATGAAAATACTTATACTGAGGAAGCAATATTTTGGTAAAGTACTTTAAAAATCTATATCAGTATGCTTGTCTTTACAGATTTAAAAAGTAATAAAATATCTCAATTTATTTAACTTATTAAATATCATCAAAATAACATAGTGGATTAAAGAATAAGCAAAGATTTTCCTCTACAGTATATTTGGATTTATCTTAAAAGATTCACTTCCCCTTTTGTCTACTCTCAAAGACCTAAGAATATGCAGAATGACCAAAATGAGAGAATTGAGGAACAAAAGGACCTCAGCAAATAGAAACTATGGGTGGACAGATAAAATAAAAGTAAACAAAAAAAGGAATCAGAGAAAAGAGTGAAAAGAAAACAGATCTTTTCTGCTTTCAACTTCTCCAAAAGGGAAGGGTCATAAAATAAGAAGAAAAATTGCTTGAAATAAATATGAAGACCTCGGAGGGGTGGGAAAGGAAAAGGAAAAGATTAGCTAGAGAGATTTAAAATAAAATAAAGGGAAATAAAAGGATTAAAAAACAAACAGGAAGTTTGTTCATCTGAGAAGCTGGAGAGGGAAGAATAACAAGTGAAGTTTAAGAAATATGTTGCCTAAATACAAATATGATCAATTTCATATACATACATACAGCTGCTGCGAATGTAGAACATGCCCCATTTCTAAACGTCCAAGAAGAGATCACCTCTCAAGCAAAAAAAACAAAGTTAAGTTTATTCAACTCCAGACTGTTTCTTTTCCCTTCCTCATTTCCAAATGTCTTCACAAGTTTCAAACCAAAAGATATTTATGGTGTTTTAATTTGGTTACAAAGACTTAAAGGGTAGGAAATTATAGCTTGACCATTTAAACCCAGGTCCCAGAAGACCAAGATATCAGACTGATCAAAATAGTTATCGAAAACCTAGAAACAAGGCAAGACCACCGGCAGACCTTTCATTCTCAATATCAGGGCATTTTCTAACAATCTTGCTGTTAGCCATCTGATTCTTTAGGATGGTGATTTAGTTTGACTTGATATTTATTATTAAAAAGGGCTCAGACACTATGTAAAGCTGTGTTTACTTGAAGAAGATTGACAGGTTGTAAGGTATCTTTATCCAGTGAAGATAAATATAATTGTCCAATAAAAGAGATAACATGAGGGGTTATTTTATTAGCCTCTTAGGGATAATAAGTTTTATATGAAACATAACTTCATTTTAGCATTCTTTCTCTCATAAATTGCATATACTTCTTTCTCTCAAAGTTTCCTTTAACATCCAGCTGCTTTCCTCGGTGGTTTAAACAAATCTTTGACATTGACTCAACATATATTTGTATATATTTTCAAATGTTTAAAAGATATGCTTTAACAATATTTACAATAATACATATTTAGCAATATCTTACTATGTGCCAAACATTATATTAAGTACTTTGTGAGCACTATCTTATTTAATACTTAAAACTACCCTGTGAGCTTAGGTAAACTGAGGCCCAGAGTAGATAAGTGACATTTCAAGATCACCTATGAGTAGGAAGGATTAGAACATTCTGCACAAATTTAGTAAGAATCTTGTATTCTTACTGTCATGCTGTATTTTTCTGCTTAAGTATAAAAGTAATGACTGCCATGGGCAGGGGTCTAGCAAGAACAGGAGGTCTTAGAAAATCATAAAAGCTAGAAGTTGGGTGCTAATGATGGAAGGCAGTTAGTGGAATGGTGAAGCTGTCCAATAACTAATTTGTGCCCATCTTGCAAAAGTGTGGGGGTGAGGGGCAGTTCTCATTATCTCCATTTACAGATGAGAAGACTAAATTCAGAGAGAACAGGTTACTCTTCCCAGATCCTCCACTAATAAGACATTGAACAAGAACATGAGAGCCCATCACCAGATCCCAAGCCCAGTGCATTTTCTGAGGCTCCCTCTGCTTCTGAACAGATGGTCAGCAAGTTCTGTCTCATTTGTTCCACTTCTTAGTTCCAAACTATGGTTACAGCTGCCATTATTTCCCCTTTGTCCTGGATCTATTTGGCTTTGAGATTTTTTATCTTCCTGCTTTTGTCTTTGACATAATGATCAGGCAACATTTAATTTGGTCTCTAGTTCTCATTTATTTTTCTGGCACTGGTCCCAGGGATCAACTCAAAGGAACAACACACAGTCATGAGATATCAACGGCCTGATTTCTATCAGGGCTGTCTGACACAAGAGTTCACCACTCCTTCCCTAACTGCCATCCGCCTGCCCCAACAGCATGACATATGGACCCATCCTTTGTAGATATGTTACCCACTTGCCTGCAATATGAGTTTTACACCATGGAATTAGGTATAGCTCATGCTAATAATTAAACAGATGGACTGCTCTAAACAGTAAATACAGCAAGAATTCTATTAGAAAACAACACCTCCTTGAAAACTTTTAGACAAAAGGTCTTAGATTTTAGGAATGGAGAAAAAGATAGAATTGGTCCAACAGCTGTATTTGGTGTGTCAGCTTCAACTCCATGAGCACCCCCTTTCAAGACTCAACATAAGTCTATATTTGTAATTAATTCAAAACCCAACAAACCTATAAATTCAATCACACTAAGATACTCAACCAAGTTCTTCCCAAAAGCACCTCATCAAGTTTTCCCTTGGACTCTGGCCATGTAAATTCTCTTCTCGGAGATTCAATGCCTGTATTGCAGTGAAGATTTTGTATTTGCAAATTCCCTCCAGGTCTGATTCCCTTTGATTTTGTATTATATCTAGGTTTATCTAAATTCTTGCCAATGATCCAGAGAAGGAAATACTTTCTGTTATGTCATCCTTATACTACAGTTGGTATTAATAATTCACTCAAGATTTCTCTTATAAGGAAAGAAGACTATAATAAAGCAGAAAGGGA
This sequence comes from Geosciurus inauris, assembly GCA_004024805.1. Taxonomy (NCBI): domain Eukaryota; kingdom Metazoa; phylum Chordata; class Mammalia; order Rodentia; family Sciuridae; genus Geosciurus; species Geosciurus inauris. Next base: position 32,731 of record PVHX01009754.1, read on the forward strand.
ACAAGAAGAGAGTATAGTAGAAAATGGATCAACTGAGAAGCTAAAATTTTTGAAATACCTATTATATTTTAAGCATTGTGCTAAGAGCTTTTACATAGGTTTAATTTCAATTTTCACAAAATCTCATTTAATTTTCAAGAAGACATTATTGTCTCAATATTTTTAAAAATGCCACCCTGGGACTCATAAAACAAGCAAATTTCAACTTTCCTCAGGTCATTTAGCTAATAAGTGAAGACACTGCACTTCAAACCCAAATTTGTCTGATGTCAATGCTCCATATTTCTATTTCATGTGAATACTTTGAAGTGATAAATATTGCCTTGATAGTCAATTAGCTTCAGAAATCTAAAAGGAATTTAAGTCAGTATGGTAGATTTTCACTGGGCTCCCACTCTGAGCCACATACTGTTGTAGGCACTGGGTTTACTTCATTATAAAAAAGATTTAATATCCCTCCCCTCATAGAGTTCACTGCCTAATGGAAAAGACAAACTCTAAGTAAGAAATTGAAAGTTTCATAAAAAGGAAAGAGATCTGAGAACACAGAGGAAGAGGCTCAAAACTAGTTCTAGGGACTAAGAAAAGGATATTGAGGAAGTGCTACTTGAACTAATATATGAAGCCTGAGGAGTTAACTAGACAGATATATGAGAGATGCCACTTTGGACACTGGAAACAGTATGTACAAAGGCTTGGAGGTAAAAGAGCAGTATATTAAAGTTAAATTTATATGAAAATTATTTGAATTCGAAGAACTTGAATGTGTGTGTGTGTGTGTGTGTGTGTGCATGCTCACTCTCACATATACACTGAATTTTTAAAAACTGGCCATATGCCTTGTGTGGTGATACATACACATAGCCCTAACTACTTGAGAGAGTGAAAAGAAAGAATCACTTGAGCCCCAGGAATTCAATATAAGCATGGGCAATATAGCAAGACACTCGCCTAAAAAACAAAAACAAAAATCTGGCCACAAAGAAAAGAGCAGTTTTCTTCAATGTAGAATCATAATATCTGCATCTAAGGCAGGAAAATATGGCCTATAATGAGGAGATAAATCAATTAAAATCAATTGAAAATGACACAGAGAAGAACATTAAAAAATATGATAACTATATTCTACATTTTCAAAATTTAAGTTGAAATTTTTAAATGCTTGTTAAACTTTTAGAAATGAAAACTTTAACTTCTGAGATAAAAAATATGACGAATTGGATTAAGACCAGATTAGACATTGCAGGAGGAAAGAAGAGTGAACTGGAAGAGCACTAGAAATGATACAAAATGAAGCACATAAAATTAAAAAGACTATCACTGTGGTTCAACTTCAAATGGCTTAATCTGGGTAATTCTAGCTTTTGAAAGAGAAGATGGGTCAAGACAGAAAAACAATTTAAGAAATAATGACCAGAAATTTTTCAAATTTGATGGAAACTATAAATCAAAAAAAGTTCTAAAAAATCTCCAGCATAAGAAACATAGACAAGGAAAAAACAAACCCCAGGCACATCATAAGCAAATTGCTAAAACTCAGTAAAAAACAGAAAAGTTCAAAGGAAACCAAATTAAGGGACATGTTATATGCAAAAGAAAAAATAAGAATTACATCAGATTTCTCACTGGAAATCATGAATGTGGGAAGACAGTGGAACAACATCTTCAAAGTCCTGAAAGAAAAGAAACTATCAGCCTTGACTTCTATACCAAGCAAAAATATCATTAAAAAAAAAAAAGGTGAAGTAAAGATGTATTCACATATACAGAAGCTGAATATTTATCCTGTCACTCCAAACTTGATTTACAGAAAAGTCCTTCAGTCATGATGAAAATGAAATCAGGTGGAAATCATGAGAGTACAGCAGGAATAGTTATTACAGTGTAAACATGTTTTGCTAATTGTATAAATTCTTTAAAAAATTTGTCATTAGGCATTGGCTTACAAAATTATGGAGGTTGGAAAGTGCAAAACCTGCATTATGGGCTGGCTGCCTTGAGACCCCCAAATATAGTGTGTTTCCAGTCAAAAGGCTGGCAGTCAAAGACATGAGGCAACTAAAGGTGCACATGGAGTCTGAAGGCAGTCTGTTGGAGAACTTTCTCTCCCTTGGAAAGCTTGTCTTTTTAGGACTTGAACTGATTGAATGAAGACCACCCACATTCTGAAGGATAACCTATTTTACCCAAAGGTTACCAATTTAAATATTAATCTCATTCAAAAACACCTTTAAAACTAACACTTAAATTAACCAAACAAACACACAAAAATAAGGTCAACAAGCGAAACACAAAACATATTTTATAGAAATCAATACTTTGATAAATCTCTAGACAGACTGATTATTAAAAAAAAAGAGAGCTTCTAAATATTATCATTATTAGGAATGAAAGACATGACATCACAGATTTTACAAATATGAAAAAGGATGATAATGGAATATTGTGAATAACTATATACCAATAAATTTGACAATTTAAATGAAATGGGAAAATTCCTTGAAAGACACAAACTATCAAAAGTAACTCTTAAGAATATTCTCATATATTAAAGAAAGTGAATATGTGGCAAAATAAGCAAAAGTCAAAAAGCAAAAACTTCTCAGAAAGAGAATTCTGGACCCAGGTGATCTCATCAATGAATTCTATCAGTGAGGAAGAAATACTACCAGTTCTATATAATGATCATAGAATGAAGCTGCACCTCAACATGTGTCTGTCTTTGTTTTCACTATTCTCACTCCCTCAGGTAACACTATCTCCTTCTCCAAGACTTGGGCCACGTGCCTTTATTTTTTTCCCTCTCCCTCCTTCTTCTTCTTGATTTCCCATGAAAAAAGTCCAAAAGAACTGCCTGGCAGCTTGGAGGACTGGGGAGAGAGTGATCAAAAAGACAATGTTGCCAGGCAGGGTGGAGCACAACTGTAATCCCAGAGGCTTGGGAGGCTAAGGCAGGAGGATCACAAGTTCAAAACCAGTCTCAGCAATTTAGTGAGGCACTTAGCAACTCAGGGAGACCCTGTCTCTGAAAAAAAAAAAAAAAAGTCGAGATGTGGCTCAGTGGTTAAGCACCCCTGGGTTCAATCCCCAGTATCAAAAAAAAAAAAAAAAAATGACAATGTTGCAATCTTTTTTGAGCAGTCAGAAAGCAGTACAAGGCTGCAAACACTCTAAGAATTTATTTTCTATCACCTAAGATTACAACCACTGTCAGGTGACAGTTTGTGACTTTTAAACTTTGTAAATGCATCCTTTGGCTCACAAATGCTGGGTATTATAGTATACTCTCTGAGCACTATTTCAACTGTAAAGTAGAGATAAATAAAAGCCAGATAAAGGGCTGGGGTTGTGGTTTGGAGGTTGAGCTCTTGCCTAGCATGTGCAAGGCACTGGGTTCAATTCTCTGCACCACATATAAATAAAATAAAGGTCCATCAACAACTAAAAAAATATTAAAAAAAAAAAAAAAAGCCAGACAAAGCAGAACTGACTTCACAAAGAAAGTGGCATTGGAGTTGTATCTGGCATGAAGTGGCATTGAGAATGAGCATGGGCAGTGAGATGAGGGCTTCCAGAAACACAAACCTACCAACATGGGAATGACCAGATTCCGAGGTGGGCACCAACAGGTGCTAGGTTATGTGCCAGTGCAGTGCTCTACAAAAAGAAAAGGTTTGGGGGTTCATTCTTCTCTCTGGCTGGAGCTGAAGGACCTCCTAAGTTTTATCTTGGAAATAAGGTTTCTTCTAGATTTGTTCTCCTTTTAGAAAACTAAAACTACCTCTAAGCCCCTTGCCTTTTCACCTAGAAAAATAATAACGGAGTTCTTATCCAGACTTCTGATCACAGCAAGCAGCCATATAGACAGTGTATAGAAAAAATAGTCAAAAATTAGCTGGAAAAAGCTACTTTGGGATTTAAGAGTAATGTTAAGTGGCTTTCTCTGCTTTCTTTTTTCTTTTACAGTGATTTCCATGTCAACACTAACACTGTGAATAAACTACTCTTTGGGATTGTTGAAGAAAACTACAATCAACAAAAATACTCCTGTCTCCTTGACACATGCTTTTGAATATCAGCAGCCTTTTAAAATATTTTTTAATCTCATTTATTGCTTACAGGTTATCTCTAAGTATATAAAGTCTTCATTGGCTGACATATTTACAATTCTTTTTCCAATAAATCCAAAACTATTTTCACAAACCATAACCCTATTTTTCCCAAATGGCCTTGATATTGTTACTTTCCTTCCTTATCTTGATATTGTTACTTTCCTTCCTTATCTTTTGCCCTCTGATTTCTTATCCAGTAAATCTCACAATCCACTTCCTACTTGATGCTCCAGTATTTATTTCTTAAGTATTTATCTTTTTATTTTTTATGACTCTATTGCCTTTTTTGACATAGCTTATCACTCACTTATTTTCTCATAACTTTTCTGATTATGATAATTGGGAAAAGTCATGTCAAATTTTATTTTTGTCATCAATAGTTTCTTTTTTCTCTCATCTCGCAATGAGAGCTTCTTTTGTTTTGTTTTTCTTTTGTTTTGTTGTCAACTGTAGACCAGAAATTGGGCCTTCTAGAAGAAACAGCAAAGAAGAAATATCTTAGAATTTTGGAGGAGAGAACTGGAACTAGCAGTTTTAACAACCAGTGCTGAAAGGAAAGGTTCCAGAGTACACTGACACCATCCCAGGACCTACACCTACCAACTTAACCCATGGCCTGAGACTGACCAGCTTTCCTGGATGACATTGACACAGAAGGAGTCAACTTCATGAGAGTGGGCAGTTGAACAAACACCAACAGAATGTAAATAATTTATACCAGACTGAATAAAATCAATGAGGAAAACCTACCTGTGGTTATTTGCTTTAAAATATTGTTCATAGTGTTTATTTTTAATGTTCTGATTTCTGATAAACATGAGATTTCTTTTTTCTTTTTGGTGTATTTCTAATGTTCAGGTTATCAGGCTATCTTATATGTACTAAGAGGAAATATTCTTTGAATATTTCTTTTTTTTAAAATTTTTTTTAGTTGTAGATGGACACAATGTCTTTATTTTATTGCTTTGTATGTGGTGCTGAGGATCGAACCCAGGGCCTCACGCATGCGAGGCAAGCGCTCTACCACTGAGCTACAATCCCAGCCCCTGAATATTTCTTATCCACACTGACACTTCAGAATTAAGTAAAACTATCCTACAGGAAATCTTATTGTAAATTATGAACTAATAATCATCAGGACAACTTAAGGATGACAATGACTTTGGTTATTGGAATCCAGAAGAATGATTTTATGTTGGATTAAGCTTAGAAAAATCACAATTGATCTTTAACAAAAAGAAAGATGAAGATGCATAAGATGAAAATGAAACACTTCTAATTTCAGGTTCTTTAATTTCTAATTATGATTCATCTATAAATAAGCAAACTACATTTATAAAAGTTATCTCTAGCATAATCTTTAATGATTCCACAGAAAATATGTAAGATACTATTTGCCTCATTTATGTAAGTTTTTAGAACATTGCACATATATCATTATAACTACCTGAATTGAAACTCTTAACATTTAATGGCAATGTAATTATTTACCCAGAACTTCTGGGAATCAGTCCTTATTCCAAGATCTAACTGGACAGATCAACTGTGCAACCAAAGTTATGCTGGTAATGCCATGTTGGAAAATAAATTCCATTTAATTGGATAGGAAGGGCCCACCATTAAGGAGCAAAGGTTGTAATTTTTGTGGAGTCAATACCTGCACAGCCCTCTCAGGAGGACTTCAGTTGGCAGTTGGTAGTAAAGAAACTCACTTCTTGATAAGCCAGGAAACTCAATGGATTGGGGGAACTTACAAAGGGCAGAATTCTTACAGTTACTGTGCTGTATCTAAAACTTGGTGGAGATTAGTTTCTTAAATATTAGGTTACTTATTCACAGAATGGATATGCTAATAAGAGTAGGAAGAAAGAAATCTCTGAAATGATTAAGGCTATTGAAAATACAGTACTAGATTCTCAGGTTCTTTACATAACCTCCAGATATAAAGTAATTGAGTGAACTCCTTAGTTTTGCTGACAATACAACAAATAGGCTCTTGCTGCACTTATGTAAATGAATCAGTCCAAATGGAATAGAACCTATACAATACGAAGACAGTTCTGAGACCAACCAGGTTCAGTTAACAATCTTAGCACAAAAATTTATAAGATCAGCTCTCTATGTATAAGGATAGGTGCACTAATGTATTATGAAGAATAACACTCAGTTTATTTGTGAAGGTAGAGACAATATTCATTAAAATTTATGCAAAACTTGACAACAGGGCAAAAAATAGTTTTATGATTTTTCCATATCATAGTAGGTCATTTTCTAAAAAATACATCTGAGAGCCATCTGGGTCTCTCTAGAAATATAATTTTAAGCAACAATTGATTGATGTCCAGATTTTTTAATCTAATTTTGTAATCTTATTTCAGCATTCTTATTTCCACTGACTATATATATCTTAGCTTGTCATATCCTCATTGAGCTAGCTACGTCATTCTGGAGAATCCTTAGTTACTTGCATGAAACTTTGACACATACCAATTATCTCTAAAAACAAAATGTGGTAAGAATACTTAACATGAGATCTATCCTCTTAACAAATTTTTAAATGTGCAATAAATACTATATTATTAATTATAAGCACAATATTGTTTGGCATATCTCTAGGAATATTCATCTTGCATAGCTAAAATTTTATATCCATTTAACAGTAAATTTCCATTTCCTACTATTGCCAGCCAGCTACTAGGAACTTTCTGCCTCTGTGAGTGTAACTATTTTAAATATTTCATAAAAGTGTAATTATACAGTATTTGTTTTTCTATAACTGATTTCACTAGCATAATTTTTTGGCATATATCTATGTTCTCACATATAGCAATGTTTCTTTCATTTTTAAGGCTGAATAATATTCCATTATGTGTATTGCTACTATATATATGTGGAAGAGTTTGAGATGGATTTTTGTTAATCTTCTTTAAATTTGTGGTAGAATTCAGTCATAAAACTATCAGTTCCTAGACTTCTCTTCGTTGGGAGGTTTTTTTGATTACTGATTCAATCTCCTTACCAATTATAGGTCTGTTCCAATTTTCTATTTCTTCCTAATTAGTCTTGAAAAGTTGTATGTGTTTACAAATTTATCCATTTCTCCTTGGTTGTTCAATTTGTTGGTGCATAATTGTTCATAGTAATCTCTTATGATCATTTTTATTTCTGTAGTATTAGTGCTATGTCTCCTATTTGGGACTTTATTTATTTGAGTCTCCCTTTTTCCTGCAGTGATACTAGCTAAAGTATGCCAATTTTGTTATTATTTTTATAACACCACCTCTCAGTTACATTGTTTTTCTCCTATTCTTTTCTATTCAGTTTATCTCTACTTTAATCTTTATTTTCCTTGTGCAATTTTGGGATTAATTTGTTCTTCTTTTTCTAGTCCCTTGAGATATAAAGTTAGGTTGCTGTTATATGACTTTTTTCTTTTTTTGTAATGCAGGCTATAAACTTCCTTCCTAGTACTGCTTTTGTTGCATTCCCTAAGTTTAGCTATGTCATATTTTTATTTATGTTTGTCCTGAGATATTTTCTATTTTTCTTTGATTGGTTTGTTGCTCCAAAGTGTGTTGTTTGCACTTAGAATGTAGCTCAGTGGTAGGGCACTTGTCTAGAATGCATAAGGCCTTGGGTTCACTCCCAATACCTCAAAAACTGCTGCTTAATTTCCAGACATTGTGAATTTTCAGGTTTTTTCCTTTTCTGCTATTAATTTCTAGCTTCATTTAATTATGGCCAGAAAAGATCCTAAGATTATTTTCATCTTCTTAAATTTGCTAGGACTTATTTTGTGGCTCAATATATGATATATTCCGGAGGATGGTCTGTGTGTGTTTGTCCACTATTGAATGAAATGCTCTGTGCATATCTTTTAGGTTCACTTGGTTTATGGTGTAGTTCAAATTGACTATTTCCTTGTTTATTTTCTCTATGAATGTTTATTCACTGTTGAAATTTTGATTCTGATCTTATAGTATTACTGTATTATTGTTTATTTCTCTCTTCAGTTTTTTTGATGCTTGCTTATATATTTTGGCTTTATGATATTGGGTGCCAATGTATTTACAATTGTTACTGACTCCTTTATCATTAATGATGATGACCTTCCATGTCTCATTTTGCAGATTTTGACTTAAAGTCTATTTGTCTGATAAGTGTAACCATTCCTCCTTTCTTTTGGTTACCATTTGCCTGGAATACCTTTTTTTAAAATTTTAACCTACGTGTATTCTTAAATCCATTGTAGACAACTCATAGTTGGCTCTTGCTCTTTTATCACTTCAAACACTCTATGTTTCTAATTGGAGTGTTTAATTTATTTATATGTAAAGTAATTCTTGGTAGAAAGAATGTTTTACTGCCATTTGAAAAATTGTTTTCTGCTTTTCTGGCAAACATTTTGCCCCTACCCCTTTCTCTCTTGCTTTCTTCATTTATATTTCATGGATTTTTTTTTGTAGTAATATGCTTTAATTCATTTTCCTTTTTACTTTTCATTGCTTTTACACTGGAGATATAGATTGTTTTTATAATGTTCAGATACTAACACAAAGAGTCAAGGAAAGTGATGAAACAGGGAAACAACCCAAAGAAACATCCCAAAACTCCAGAAACCCCTCTAAGGGAATGGAGATACAATATTAACTTGATATAGAGATTAAAATCAATCCTTATAAAGATGTTCGATGAACCAGGAGAAAAATTCATGAACAAATTAAGAATTTCAATAGATAGAAAAATATACAAAAGAATTATATAGATGTCTTAGGGCTGAAGAACAAAAAATAAAAAATAAACTCTAAACTTACTACAAACTTCAATAATAAATGAGATCAAGCAGAAGAATCAATCAGTGAATCAAAGAAAAGTTATTTGAAATTACTAAGAAGAGCAAAAAGAAAAAAATTTAAAGCAATTGAAGAAAATTTAAGGCTCATTTGGGACATCATTGAGTGAATATTAGTATGAAAGAGTTTTCCTAAAACAAGAGAGAGAAAGAGACAGAAAGTTTATTCAAAGAAATAGTGGGAAAAATCTTCCCAATCCTAAGAAGGACCTCCAGATATAGGAAGCCCAAAGAATCCCAAGTAAAGGTTCTTTGTAAAAACCCGAAGACATATATACAGAAACACATTATAATCAAATATTCAGAAGACAAAGTAAACAAGAAGTACCTTAGAAGTAGCCTAAGAACAGTATTTTTTCCCATGCTGTGGAACATCCATAAAACTGTAAGTAGATTTCTTAGGAAAAACTTTTCAATCCAAAGGTAGTGTGACGATATATTCAACAGCTGAAGGAAGAAAACTAAAGCTGAGGAAAACAATTTAATGAGGCAAGATTTATTTGGTTCATTGTTTTGGAAAATTGGGGCCAAGTTTTGGGCCATCCATTGCTTTGGGTCTGTCTGAGATGAGGCAGAACATCATGGCCCAAGGACATGGGGTAGCAAAGCTGCTCACTTCCTTGCATGTGAGAAACATAGAAGAGAGTGAGAAAGAGAGCGAATGCACATGGAAGGGGGACCTGGGACAGGAAATATCCTTCCAGGGCATATCCCCAGTTGACCCACTTGCCTACAATTCCATCAACTATTCAGATACCAGCGGATTAATCCATTTTTGATGAGGTTATGGCACTTGTGATCTAATCATTTACCAAAAGCCCACTTCTAAACATCGCTGCACTGGGGACCAAGCCTTCAACATATGAGTCTTTGGGGGACATTCCAGATCCAAATCATAACATTAGAATTGCCTTATAAGAAATACCAAAAGAGTTCTTCAATTTGAAATGAAATTTCACTAAAAAGCAAGACAAAAAGCATACAAAAATATAAAAGTAAATATAAATACAAATACAGAATGAAGTAGTTCTATAAGAGTAGAACATAAATCATTTTGAATTCTAGCATAAAATTGAAGAATATAGTATTCAAAATAAGCATGATTATAAAAATGGTAAATGGATACACAATAGAAAATATGTAATTTGTAATATCAGTAATAGGAAGTATGCTGAGAGAAAAAAATGTAGGGTTGTGTGTAATTGAAATTAAGTTGTATCATCATAAAATAGACTGCTATAACTACAAGATATTTTGGGTAAGCCCTATAGTAACCAAAAAGAAAATTTCTATTTTGAAAAAAAATTTGTATTTGAAATTATGATTTGTCACCCTGAAATCTGTATACCATTTGCTATTTGTATTTATAACTTACATTTAAAACACAGCATGTTTTATTATTAGTTATTTTATTCCTTTGTCACTAGTGTCCATCTAGCCATCTACATCCTGAGATTTTTTGGGGTTTTTTTTGTGGTGGAGGTACCAGGGATTGCACTCAGGGGCACTCAACCACTGAGCCACATCCTCAGCCCTTTTTTGCATTTTAATTAGAGACAGGGTCTCACTGAGTTCCTTATGGCCTCGCCACATTGCTGAGCCTGGCCTCAAACTTGTGATCCTCTTGTCTCAGCCTCCCAAGCCACTGAGATTACAGGTGTGGTCACTGTGCTCATCTACATCCTGAGATGCTTGAAAGCAAGACTGTTTTATTTGTCTCTGTGAACCTAAGCTCTGTGTAAACTGTCTGCACTCTCACAGGCATTTTCTTTTTAGATCCTATAGAACAAAAATTTAGACCCTGAAATAAAAGTTTACTCAGAGCATCTTAAGAGAAAGAAATTAATTATAAATTAATTAATTAGAAATACATGTGTCCTGGTGCAGGCAAGCTGCTGATGTCTCATTATCAAGTCTTTTCATGTTTTCTTTGAAGCAGTTTGAAACCCTTTTCCACTATTTCACCCTTCTCACAACAATTACTCCTATTTGTCCATTGGGTTTGAGCCTAACTGGTCAGTTTCTCTGGGAAATCTTCCTAGAACTGCTCATACTAGGTTTGCTGTACCTGCTATGCACCCCTGCAACACCCCATATATTTGCAATCAGAGTACTTAGGGCATCTTTTTAAAAATAATAATACGTTCAGTTGTGGGCTCCATGAAGTTAGAAACCATGTCAGTCTTACTGTTGGATTGCCCATGATGAGCATTGTATAGAAAGCAAATCAATAAATACTTGCTGAATAAATGGTATCTCTGTGGTGTTTTCCACTTCTCTCTGCAATGCACTATTTTTCTCTACCAATTGACTTAATATTTTCATCCTCTACCTATAGCTTTAATGAACTTGAAATATCTACTGCTTTATAACATCTCCTTTACCACTATCTCTATTTTATTCTTTGTTTTACTTACAACCATCCATTGTCCCCCATGGCCCCATCCTTGCTTGTGATTACTTTTTACTTACATTCTTAAATTCATATCTTAATTCCAACCATCTTTCCACACAAATTTCAAGTAATCTATATTATTTATCTCCTTTCTGTACCAGTATGGTAGAATTCACAGGTGCTCTTCTCTAGTCAGTTACTATCATGGGGAGAGGGATGGGCAGGGTTAAATAGCAGTAAATATGACTATCTGGATCCCTTATTTAGCAGAAGGCATATTTTTCTTAGAAAAGCTTATGGTTGTGGCATAACAATTGAAATGTGTTATTTAATTTATTGTGAAAGATAATTATATTACAATTTTTCTAATTTGTTAAAAAGTAGTTTAGGATTTATTTTTTTTTAAATGAAGTACTTTATCATCACAATCTGCTCTCTGAAGGTGACAAAAAATGTACTTGCTTTCTTTCATCAGTAGAGGAAACTGGCACAGAAAATTTGACTTGTTCAAGGTCAGCTGGTCAGTTTCTATTTACTGTGACAAAGGTCTTAATCCTATGGCCTCATATGAAGCCTCTTCCACATTCTCAGTAAAGTTCTCGTACAGTTTCCAATACTCAGAATATTGATTCAAGTAAGACTCAGAAGAGTTCAGATTTATGGAGAGGATGAGGAACAAATTGGGAGAACAGAAATTAGTAAGACTCTTAAAATGTGGCTTGAATCTTTTGTGGTTATTCCCAATACAATTAGTTCTCCATCCTCCTTCAATGAAAAAAAAATAACCAAAGCTATTTAGATTGAACAGCAATTCCTCTGCATTTATTTTTCTTTTGACCATGAGAAGTCTCATTGGGGAGTTGCCATGGAGACCATGGTGTCATGAACAGCACAATGTGCTGCACTGAAGCCCCAGAGAATCAAAGTTAGGATTTGATGAAAGCATTTTCCAGGCAAGATTATTGTACTTAACAAGAACTTGACCTGAGAGGGGGGAAAACATTTCTAAACATTGCATGCTGTGGCGGGGCGGGGGGGGGGGGGGGACAATTGGTGTGGTCACTGAAAACTTCAAGAGGAAAATTCCTTAGCAGTTTAGACTCACCAAGGAGCAAAAGTGAGAGAGCAAGGAGAGAATGTGACAACGCTCGCTGTACTTTGGACAGACCATTTAAACTGATAGTGGTTTTATTTTGCTATGTTGAAAATTCACCATAAGACTAGATAGACATAGGAAACAGCTAAATAAATCAGAATGAATGGTGCTTAGCAGAAATTTTTAAGCACTCAGGACCACCCAAGCCGTGGTCTTTCACAACATTGTGTTGGACACTGTTCCATGGGGCTTTCATATCCAGTTGCTTTCCTTTACACTCAGCTTTCTTCACCCCAGTTATTTTCATGGCTCAACTGTCACCGGTCTTTTTTTGTTTGTTTGTTTTTCTTCTCCCTTCAGTCATACAGACCACAGGAAGGAAAGCAAAACACAAATTTAAAAGAAAAAGAAAGATGGAGAAACAAAAGGCACTGAGATCAAACAGATGGGAGTGATTGAATTGAAAAGCTGCATGCAGGCTCCATGATTGAAATAGGTGTTGCAAATGGTACAAGTTACCAGCTGAGCAGATACACATACATGTCAAGGAGTCAGCATGTTCCTGATCTATCCTGAGATTCAGATATACAAGGAGTGTGAACTTTCAATTTAAGAGTTTCAACTATAATATTCTATATAGCAGAGATTTTTTGAAGCACATGGAATTACATCAGAACAGATTTATTGAAACTAAGAACTATCTGGGTGAATACCTGTTTCTTTCTTTTTTCCTTTTTTCTTCTGGTTCTAAGGAATTGAACCTAGGCACTTTACCACTGAGTCACACCCCCAGTTCTTTTTATTTTTCATATGAAATAGAGTCTCACTAAATTTCTGAGGCTGGCCTCGAACTGGCGATCATCCTGCCTCAGCCTCCCAAGTGGTTGAGATTACAAGCATGCACCACTGTGCCCAGTTTGAATATATGTTTATTTCTTACCTTTTTAAGGTAAAGTTCACATAACATAAAATTTACCAATCTAAAGTGAAAGTTAAGTAACATGTAGTACATTTATAATGTTTTGCAAATATAACCCCTATATAGTTCCAAACATTTTTATTACCTTCACATAAAGATTTGTATTTATTAAGCCATTATCACCCAATCCTCCCATCCCTGAACTCCTAGAAAACCAATGTGTGTTGTTTCTAAATATCTCCCTATTGTGGATATTTCATATAAACAGCACCACACAGCCTTTCATGTAATGTTTCATATCTGGCTTCTTGCATTTGCAGAATGCTTTGAGGTCACCCTCACTGTGTCATGCACAGTGCTTCATCCTTTTTTGTGGCTGAAATATATCCCATTGTATACATATCTATTCATCCACTGAGGCATATTTGAGTTGTTTCCCAACATTTCCCTTTTGCTAATACTACTGTTATGAACATTCATGCATTCATGTACAAGTGAAATTTTTTGGTTGTTTTTTTTTTTTTTAGTATCTGGTTTCAATTCTATCCAGTATATGCCTAGAACTGAAACTGCTGGGTCATGTGATAATTCTACGTCTAACTTTCTGAGAAATTATTAAACTTGTTTGCAGTGCTAAACTATTTTACTTTCCTATCAACAGCATACAAGAATTCCAATTTCTCTACATCCTCACCAACATTTATTTTCCATTTTTTCATAGCCCTCCAAGTGAGTGTAAAGTGATGTTATTGTTTGATTTGCATTGCCCTAATGAATAATAATCTTGAGCATTCTTCCTATTTTTCTTAATTATTTGTGAATGTTCCTTGAAGAAATTTCGGTTCATGTCCTTTGTCTATTTTTAAATTGTGTTGTCTTTTGGTGGTAAGAGTTATTTATATTGTAGATGCTAAGTCCTTACCAGATACATTATTTGCAAATATTTTCTCTTATTCTGTAGGGTATCTTTTTACTTTCTTGATAATGTCCTTTAATGCACAAGCCTTTTATTATGATGAAGTCCCATTTATCTAATTTTTTCTTTTGGTATTTTTAATGTAAACTCTAAGAATCTATTGCTAAATCCAAGGTCATGATTTACATTTTCTCTAATGAGTTCTATAGTTTTAGGTTTCATATTTAGGTCAATAATTTATTCTTAGTTAATTTTTGTATATGGCATAAAAATGATGTCCATTCTTTATTTTGCATGTGGACATTCAGTTATTCCAGCATCATCTGCTACAGAGATCATTCTTTCACCCATTAGTCTTGGCATCCTTATTACAAATTAATTAGCCATAGTGTAACCTGAGGTGAAATACTAAAATGATGCTTTAAAAATTAAAATCAGCCTAAATAAATGGAAAGACATCTTGTTTTCATGGACTAGAAATTTTAATGTTACTAACATGACAACAATTCACAAAGAAATTTACATATTTAGATATCTACAAATCCACAATCTCTGTCAAAATTCCAACAACCACTTCTGCAGAATTGGAAAATTCAATCTTCATATTCATATTGAATTGCAAGGAGACTAGAATAGTTAAAATATCTTGGGAAGAAAAACAAAGTTGGAAGGCTCCTTATTTCAAAACATACTCTAAAACTACAGCAACCAAAACTGGTACTGGCATAATATATAATATTAATATATTACAAATATAGAATATACTTGGGAGTTCAAAAATAAGCTTTTGTTCCATTGATTTTTCTCTATTGCTTTCTATTTTATATTTTATTTATCTCCATTATAATAATTATTATTTCATTCCTTCTGGTTTGGGATTAGTTCACTTTTGTTTTTCTAGTTCCTTAAGGTGCAAAGTTAGGTTATTGATTTGAGATCTCTCTTTTTTTAATGTTGCCATTTTCAGCTATAAATATCTCCCAGAACACTGACTTCATTGCATCCTGTGATATTTTTATGTTGGGGTTTTAATTTCATTTCTTTTTAAATATCTTCCACTTTCCTTATGGTTTCTTCTTTGACCCATTGGTTATTTAAGTATGCTTTTGTATTTTTTCACGCAGAGAAGCAAAAAGAAGAAATAATGTTTTAAAGCCTGTTGTACTTATGGGACACCATCAATATGCACCTACATACACATACATATCCACACACACATACGTACATAGGTACATTCATATACACATTGTGGGAGCCAAAGAAGGAGAAGAAAGTTCCAGAAAGATTCATGAAAATTCTCTAAGTATTTTGAATGTACAGAGATATACACTGAGACATACTTTAATCAATTTATCAAATGTTAAACACAGAAAATTTTGAAAATACAAGAAGAATCAACTTACTACATACAAGGGAAACGTCCCCCATAAGACTATCAGTATAACATTGCAATCAAGGAGAAAATAGTGATGTATTCAGAGTCTAAAAGAAAGAAATTGACAACCCAAAATAGTATATCCTGTAAAACTATATTTCAGAAATGAAGGAATGATAAAACTCTTTCCAGATAGACAAAATCTAAGGGAGTTTGCCAGATAAAATCTAAGGTATTATGGTGCTACTAATCCTACATAAGGGATCAATTCACTAGGAAAATTCAGCAATTACAAATATATATGCACCCAACATTAAAGCTCCTAAATACTTAAGGAAAATGTTGAAAATCAAGGGAAAAATAGAAAGCAATACAAAAATATTAGGAAATTTAAATAACCCAGTTTCAACAATAGTTACATCATCCAAACAGAAAGTAAGTAAGGAAACAGAAAACTTGAACAAGATAATAGGCCAAATTGACCTAACAAACCCAAAACACTGTTCCTAACAACAGCAGGGTACACTCTTCTCAAGTGCATGTGGAACATCCTTCAGAATAGATCATATTCTAGCCCACAAAATAGCAATTTAAGAAGATTTAAATCATCACAAGTATCTTTTTGGCTACAATTGGATAAAATTAGATATCAGTAACAAGAAAAATGAGAAAATTCATGAATATGTGGAAATTAAATAACATGCTCTTGAATAACCATTGGATCAAAGAAGAAATCAAAAGAGAAATTGGAAAATACTTAAAGATGAAATGAAAACACAACATATCCAACATATCGAAATTTATGAAAGGCAGTAAAAGTATTACTAAGGGGGAAGAGAGCCATAAATGCTTATACTTAAAAAAAAAAAAAAAAAACTCAAAACAACCTAACTCTACACCTTGAGAAACTGGAAAAGGAAAAGCACACATTCAGAGTTAGCAGGATGAAAGCACTAATAAAGATTGGAGCAGAAATAAGTGAAACAAAAAATAGAAAAACAGTAGGAAAAATGATAAAATTAGCGTTCATCTTTTTGAAAAGATAATTAAAATTAGCATCTAGACAGACTAAAAAATAAAATAAAAAGAATACTTAAATAAAATTGTAAACAAGAGGAGACATTATTATTGTTGCCAAATAAATTTTTTAAAATATAAAAGATTTTCATGAATAATCATAACAACCTAGACATATACAGCTCACCATTAGATCAAAAACAAATTGAAATCTTAAAATTCCCCCAAACAACCCAAGAGATAGAATAATCAAAAGCCTCCCAAAAAAGAAACTAAAGCCAGCTTCACAGGTGAATTCTACTTGTTTTTCCTGAGACCTGGAATAAAGTAAGGATGACTAGAAGGCCACTTCTATTCACTATAATACTGGAAGTCTTAGCCAGAACAATGGAGGGGTAGGGAAGGTGGGGGCGAGGAAGAAAGAAAAAGCATCCAAATCAAAAAGGATGAAGTAAAATTATCTCTGTTTGCTGATGACATTATCTTATATGTAGAAAATCTTAAAGACTATACATACAGGCACTGACCCACCTGTTAAAAATAAAATAAAAAAAATTTAAATCATAGGATACAAAAATCAATGTAACAAAACTAATTAATTTTTCTATACATTCCCAATGCACTATCTGAAAGGAAATCAATAATCTCATTTATGATAGCATCAAAAATAATAAAGTAGGCTGGAGCAGTGGCGCAAGCCTGTAATCCCTGCACTTTGGGAGGCTGAAACAGGAAAATTGCAAGTTCAAAGCCAGCTTCAGCAACAGCAAGGCACTAAGTAACTCAGTGAGACCCTGTCTCTACATAAATCACAAAATAAGGCTGGGGATGTGGCTCAGTGGCTAAAGTGCTCCTGAGTTCAATACCCAATACCAAATAATAATAATAATAATAATAATAATAATAATAATACATTACTTAAGAATAATGTTAGCCCAGGAGATGAAAGATTTGATTGCAGAAATTTTAAAATATAAATGAAAGAAATTGAAGAACTAATACTCAGAAAGGGAAAATGCAATCTATGAAAGGCGAGAAATATTTGTAAATCGTGTATTTGATGAAGGGTTAATAATCAAAATATATTTAATATTGTAACTCCTACAAACCCAGCAGTAAATAACAATAATCATAACCCAGTTAAATATGGGCAAAAGACTTGAATAAACATTTCTCTGAAGGAAATATAGAAATAGCTAACAGGCATATAAAAAATGTTTAACATCGCTAATCACCAGAGAAATGTAAATCAAAACCATAAAGATATATCACTTTACACTTGTTAGGATGACTATCAAAAAAATAATAGCAATAATTACTGGTGAGGATATGGAGAAAAGAGAACCCTGTATTCTGTTGATAGTAATATAAATTAGTATAGCCACTGTAGAAAATGGTATGGAGATTCTTCAAAAAACTAAAATTAGAATTACCATATGATTCATCATTTCTATTTCTAGGTGTATACCCAAACTAATTGAAATTAGGGTCTTAAAGAGATATCTGCTGTTTGTACTCATTGCAGAATTATTTACAATAGTAAAGACATGAAGATATGAAATAACTTTAATACCTGTTGATGAATGAGTAGGTAAAGAAAATGTGATACATACCTATAATGGAATATTATGCAGCCTCTAATAAAAAAGGAAATCATGACATTTGCTACAATACAGATAAACTTAGAGGACATTTGGCTTTGGAAATAAGCTAGTCACAGAAGAACAAATATTACATGATTCTACTTATATGGGACATCTAATATAGTAAAATTCTTAGAAGCACAGAGTAGAATGGTAGTTAAGCAGGGGCTGAGGGGAGGGACTAGAGAAGTTTATCAAAGGGTACATTGTTTCATTTATGCAAAAACGAGTCCTAGATGTCTACCTGGTAGCATAGTAAATGTATTAACAATTTTGTATTGTGTGCTTAAAATTTTAGAAAGTAAATCTTACATTAAATGATCTTACCACCAAAAGGTGGGGGGAGGAAACTTTCATAGGTCATTTTTGTTTTTACAGCATGAGGCCTCACAGTTGTATACTTATCTTCAAACTCATCAACATGTATACATTAAATATGTATAGCTTTTTTATATGTCAATCACAACTCATTTTAAAACTACTATTATCATTCCTAGTAATACATAATAGTTAGTATTCTTTGCATATAAGGATAAAAATTTCTCATCTCTCATTTACTCAAGTCTGAAATATCTGAGAGGAAGAATAAAGAAAAAGTTACTACCACTCCCCATTCAGGCAATCACACTGGAGCCCAGAGGCCTCCTTGTCCTTGTTCACCTATGCTGATTATCCTCTGATTCCTGTTCTTTCTCTTCTAAAAACCACTCAACTTATTCCCTCATCTCCATTGAAATGTTCATGTTCAAATTCTTGTCTTGCACTCTCCTACCTGATCACTCCCTTTCTGTGTTCATCTTACTACTCCAAAAATTATTTTAATAAAATCTAAAGATAATCATAGCCTCCAGAAAGAATGTTTTAATTTCCACACGCTTGCAAAGATTCCAATTTTCCTGCTGTAGCTGATTTTTCTATTCTCTTTTTTCTGATTACAATCAGAACTTTTTTTGAAACAAAATGTATAATTCCAGTCTTATTCAACTTATCAATATTGTGTTTTGGTATAACATATGGGTTTATTTCAGGCATGGTTCCATGGGAATTTAAGAAAAAAGTATGTGTTCTCTTGTTGGGTGGAGTGTTCTATATGTGTCTGTTAGGTCTAGTTGGCTTACAATGTTGTTCAAGTCTTCTGTTTAGCCCTCTTCTGTTTAGACATTTAATCCATTATTAAAAGTGAAATTTTAAGGTCTCCAACTATTATTACATAACTATTTATCCCTTGAATTCTGTCAGCATTTGCTCCATATAACTTTGGGCTCCATTGTTTGGTGCTTATAGGTTAATAATTGTTATAACTTTGCAATTAGTTGATCCTTTTAATAATATATGATGAGCTTATTTGCATCATGCAAAAACTTGACTTAAATTCTATTTAAAATTTCTATTTTACTATGCTATTTCAGCTCTCTTTTGGTTAATATTTAAAAGAGAATCATTGTCCGTTCTTTTAGTTTCAATATATTTGTGTCCTTGGATCTAAAGTACGTCTCTTGCCAATAGCATGTATTTGGATCAATTTTTTAAATACATTCTTCCTGTCTCTGTTTTTTAATTGGTGAGCTTCCCTGTTTTTATTTCAATCTCAAAGCTCATTTCAAATACCCAAACTGTATCCACTCATCTATTCACTTATTATCAACAAATATTTATTAAGATCTTATTAAGTTGTAGCTCTCTTAGATACTGTGAAGAACACTAAATTGAACAAAAGACTTTAACATGGAAGCAATCATAATATGAAAAGTAAAAAATGTATAAGTAAATGATCATATCAACAATTAATTATATATAACAGACATGTGTACAAAATGCTATGGAGAGAATTACATATGGTGGGATCCAGGAAAATCACACAGAGAAAGTTATGTGTGAGTATGTCACTAAGAGTTCTTGAGATTAACCTGGGAGCTAAATTCTAAGCTAAGGAAGAGAAAATGCAGAAACACAGTAGCATAAAGGTACATAATTTGAGCAGAAGGAAATAATGTGGTACAATGTGAAAGAGTGTGTAACTAGAAATAAAAGTTGGAATCCTAAACTGGAGTCAGAGAATAACAGACTTTACCTACCTTGTTGAGTCTTGGAATTTTACTTTGCATAGATCAGGAACCAAGAATATGTACAATTTAGATTTATATGTAGAATAGGGAGATAAGAAACTCTGAGACATTAGTTGAAATTGCAATAGAACAGGAAAATTTCCACACAACTTTCTTTTAATCTGCTGATAGACATAGGACCCAAAAAAGACCAATCAGAATCATTTGCCTGAATTATTCGAACTGTTACTCACAGAGAAAAATCTCTTTTTCCTTCTATAAATAAGCTTTAGGGTCATTTCCCCAGTTAAAAGACTCAATGAATGCAAGCCTGAAGCTGAGATGTCAAATACCTAAAAGAATATAGCCATGAAACATAAAAATAGACCAGAATGTAAAAGCAAGGAAACCCTGAAAGCATGTGAGCTCTAGTCAGAGACACTTCCAAAGTCAGTTTGACCTCTTCCCCAAAAGAATTGGGTTTTGTGAGCTCTTATATTTCTGATTCTTGCCAAACACCATTCAAGTTGGGTTATTGTCACTTGCATCCAAAAATATTTATTGAAACAGAGGTTCCTGTATTGGAAATGTGCAAAGAAAAAAGTTAAAGGGTTTTCCAGCTTTTAAACTGATAAGCAACCAAAATAGGATCTAGTTAGCATTTTTACAGCTATTCCTGTAACAAAGACAAACTACAAAAAGGAAAATCTATCATGACTAGAAATTGTGAACCAAAGATGGACTACATTTCTTCAATTTAGTAGGAATATTTTCAATTCATATTAATTGAAAAGGAAAGTTTTTCCAAAAAAAAAAATATAACAATAAAGGAATACCTTACTGAAGTTCAAGTCCTATTTTACCAGTTTTCTTTTTTAAAAATCAGTATTAAATATCCAGAGTAAAATATTTCCATATTATCTCTTGGAAGTGCATGCTGTGCTCTTTCCATATCTTTTCTGTCCCATTCTAATAACAAGGTAACAAGTATCAAACCAGTGAAGAACAAGGAATGACCAGCAAAATAATTCTTGGGCATTCTCATGAGAAGAAAAGGGAAGAAACAGCTCTACTACCCTTACCTGCTTTGGGTTTCTTTACAACATGTAGCAGTGCTCAAATCCCTGCTCCTTGGATATTTCTCCTATTGAATGAAGTCCTCAAAATTTGATTCAATTTCTACACCACTGAATATTGGTGGTGCTTCTCCTAGAACAATCCCCTTTTGGGTGAGATAATGGATGCCGGAGATTCCAGAGTTACTTGCCTCAAATTATGCAATGATCGCCAACCAGCTAGAACTAGAATCCAGACCCCTTAACCTTATCTGTACATACATGGTTCTGCCTCCACCCTGTGTCAGAAGGAATCAGAAGGACAGGAAAATGCTTAATTGGAGAGTGTTGGTAAAAAGCAAAGAAAACACTAAACTGGACACATCTTCCATGTCATTATACTTCAAGAGTTTCTGCCAAGGAGCAAGTGGTGAGAGCAAGGATTGAATAGATTTTTTTTTTTTTTTTTTTTTTTTTTTGCAGTCTCATGAATTTTCCACTGGAATGTCCTGATAGACACCAGCTGTTTCATCTTCTGGGTGTGCTTGAGATTTTATTATTTTTCTCTTCTCAATGTTTATTTCATGTGTGCTATACACAAGGGAATGGTATATTATGCTGCTTCACTGAAGCTAAATGATACTTTATAAATAGAGTGTGTATGTGTGTGTTATTGTCCATTGGCAGAAATCTATAGCTAAAAAAAAAAAAAGACAACAACAACAACAAAACACATGGCAGGTCAAAAGGAAGCATCCTGAAACATTCAGAACTCCTCTTTTTTGCACTGCAGAAGACAGGACTTCTGCCCTACCAGAGGCATGTCCTTTGACATGGTGCTGCCAGAGAGGCACTTCCCCCTCAGCTTGCCTCTGAGTGAGGCCAGGGAAAGGGCAGCTTGGAGTATAAAGTTGGAATCCCAGGTATTCTAGTGACTAGGCATGTGACCTGAGACAAGTTACTCAAACTCCACAAGCTTCTCTTTCTTCACCTGTGAAAGAGGAATGATAACAGATACTATATAAAACTTCTGTAAAATAAGATGATATACTATAAGGAAAAAATACATCATATACTATGCTTGGAACCTTGTATGTGTTCAATAAATGGTCATTTCACTTTCACTTATTTTTGTTTCATCCCTGTTCTCCCAACCAACCTGAGCTCACCTGAGCTCTAAGTATGAGACACAAAACTCTTCAAAGCCTGTGAAGGGTACTTTCCCACTCTGTGGGTCCGAGTTGTCTGAACCCAGAAGAGCAGTGTGGCTTGGGTCCTGAGACAGCTACTTCCTGTTCTCAGCTGCCAGGACTCATCGCGGAAATCCTTTCCTAACCAGAACAACTCTTTCTCTGCCCAGCTGACTTTGTTCAGGGTCCCTTTGGACTTGCAAACTGCCTTTCACTCCATCAGAGTAGAAAAATCATTTGCTTCTTCCAGATAAATGAAAGTTGCCAATAACAGGGTTGATAGAGTTTTCCTAATTGCATTGCACAGTTCAGTATTTAACTCTAGATTTTATATTAGTCTGTATCTTAGCTTTGGTGTTTTCATCTCATCTCCCTAATCAGACTTCAAACTACTCAGAAGGAAGTGATATCTTGCATTTCTTCATCCCCTATGGTGCCTAACATCATGTGTTTAAAAAATAATTCTTTACTTCACTTGAGCCAATTTGGGTAGCGATGAAATTTAATTCAAACTGAAATAACTCATTAAATAGTAACAAAGGATTAGAGATGAAGCTTTAAAGATAGGCTTAGCCCAATCTAAGTAAGGTTAGATAAGGTTGAATGGGCTTATAACTTGTAGATAATAGGGACAACATGAAGTTCAATGAAGTTAACTGTGGTCATAGTCTTGACAGCCCACATGATTTTCTTCTCCAGAACTCTTTAGCACTTCTTGTGCATGGTCCTGATGTAGCATGAACTGGCTCATGGGACTGGTTGTCATTTTATACATATGCATCTTGGCTTTAAGCTACTTGAGATCAAGAACCATATTCTTTTGGTCTTTGTATGTCTAGTACAATTCTGGTCACATCTTATGCATTCATTAAAGCTATAGTCATGTATTGTTACAGTAGAGATAATCAAGATGTCCATGAAAGCTTGAAAATAAAACCTCCTCTGAAGGTTATACTAGTAAATCAACTCTAAATGGATAGGTTCTGTTAGTTACAGAAAACAATATAAAAAAACATTTTTGTTCTGCAAGCAGAGATCAGGAAAACAAATTATTGCACTTGTGATTTTAAAAAAACAAATCAATGCTGTTATTTTAATGTATTTTAAAATAATGTACAGACACAAGAAAGATAATGCCTAGGGAGCACAAAAGAGGAGGGCCTGAGAATAAGAACTTGTTAATGTTGTTTCAGCACTGTTTTTAGTAGAGGAACTGAACGTGGTCACTAGGACATTCTCTACCACGGTGGCATCACTCACTATTTATTGAGCTGTCCTAAACCTGGAATAGAATATTTCTGTGTTTATCTTTGAGTTATCAGGTCCATACAGGAAGAGATTATATAGTTCTTCACAGTGTCCCTAACATCTAGTATGACACCTAGCATAGATACATATTGATTGAATTGGTGAATATTTGCTCTTTTGAAATATTGAAACTTCATTTTCTTTTAGGTTAATTTGAAATTAAAACAAAATTATAAATGTTATTGAATCAAATTCAAATAATTTCAAGTTGAATGTGATTTTTTCACATCACACTTCTTCCTTCTCTCTCTTTCTTGGAACGTCAGTTACTCTCCCAGGCAAGCAAGCTTTCATTTCTTTCCCCAAATGCTTCCACAGGTCCTTGTGTTAGGGAGCCATCAGTCTCAATGGTCCACTTGTTTTCCTCTGAACCTCTGGTCATGAAGAAACCTCTAGATAGTTATAGTATTTTATAACTTAAAAGGAACATCTAGATCAATATTGTGTATTTTGTAGTTTATCATTACAGTATATATTGTACATAATTCCACATTCTACATTTGTAACATTTTGGAAGCATCTTTCAATGATCACACTGATTGTGGTACTGGTTTTTGTTTTTGAGAAGTGGCAATTAATCTATGGTGTAGCCTAATTATCATTCTCATTTTGAAATCATAGAAATATAGAAATATAATAGCAAAAACAGAGGAGATGAATGATAGTTATACAAAATTCATCTACTGGAAAGAAATAGCGACTTTACAAATGAATAATTCAAATTATGATTTACATATGCATCTCTTGTGAGCTCTGTTATCTTGATTAAGCCCCCAAGAGCTGAGGGCCAGTCAAGTCTGAGGCAATGAGCAAATCGAGTTCCTACTGACACATGCTTTCTTCTCCCCACCAATGAATGACACCTGCCTGGGCATCCAGGCTTCCTCCTCTCTCATTTACATCTGAGTATCAGCCTTCTCTAAGCAAAGCATGGTGATTTTGAGTTTGGCCTAAACTTTTGTATCATAAGTAGGTAAAATGACAGGGATTTTCTAGTAGTATGGGCTCAGAAAATTGGTAACAATATAATAATTTTTGGACTCAAAATCTGCTCAGTGAACATCCAAACCACGCTCTCTTATTGAAAATAAACTATCTGCAGATATCCTACCATCTGTCACCTTCTACATTCCCACCTGCTTTGGGATATCAGGTCACCAATGTTTTACCCACTGCTCCTATGGTAGGTATATAGATGCAAATGCCACCATGTATAGTATCTGCATACCACCTTCACTACAAAGTGCTTATTCTTGTCCATTGTAGACCACAGGAAAATAATAACTAGTTTCCTTTTAGCTTCATACTAACATTCCCAGTGATGTAGCTTTTATTTCTCTCTCTTATATTTTGAATTTCTCTTCCGGAGACTGCTGGACTCACCCAAAAGATACAGTGCTGGATCCTATCTCTAAATGCTCTGGAGTTTATCTGCTTTAGTTAGGATGTAAATTGAGCTGCTGCTACAGACAGACAAATTGGTGACCCAAATAAGATAAAAGCTTATTTCTGACATGGGATAATCCAGAAGCAAACAGTTCTGCTATCCTACATACATGGGCTTACAGCTGGGTCCCAGGTGGCCGCTCCAGTTTTTATCATCTCCTCACCATTGGGTCAGAGGAAAGAGGCTGGTGAGATGGGAGTGGAAGTAATGACTGTCTGTCCCTCTTCTCCTTCCCATGCAAAGCTTGTACATCCTGACTCTGTACCAAGTGCATCCCTGCCCTAGTATAATGCCAAGATAATTAAAAACCAGCAATTGTTCTCTAAAGGGAAGGAATATTTCTATTCTTGGCAGCCTTGAAGGATATTTCTAAACTTGGCAGTCTCTGGCGGCCTCCCTAATGTATAGCCACTGCCTTCTATCCCATCAAGTTGTCCTTCCTCAAGCAAAGTGATGCCTGGAAGCCCATCAACTTGAAAGTACTCAGACTGATCTGCATCAGACAAATATCCACAGCATCTCCTTAAAAATAATGAGAACTGGGTAAGGAATGTGTAATAAAATACATGATGGGAAATGAATTTGTTTCATTTATTATTCATTTATCTGCATCTATGAATATATGCAAATTAATAATAAATAAACTGTGTTCTGTGCTCAGCACTGAGAATAATGATGAATTAGGCAGGCATGGTTTCTATGCTTGACATCTTCCATGTATATTTCCATCTTTCTCTCCCTCCTTTCTGACAGATGATATCAGTAGGCATCCTTGATCTCAGGTTCCCAGGAGAAAATGGGATAGAGAAAAGAAAGTAAAGTAGGGGTAGCTTTGACCCCGACTCCTGTGGTGTCAGGTTGTTTGGATGTATTTCAAAGGGGACTGCTCCACTCAGATTGTTTCTCTGCAAATGGTTCTCTCCCTCCAGGTCTGTTATCCCTGCAGGCCTAGAGGAGAAATAGTTCTCTCTTACTAGCTCTGGAGTATTAACATGCCTTGAGGAGTTTCTGCATCCTGCCCCCACTAATGTAACTGTCCCCAGTATTAAGCCTTGCTCAATGTGTGCTCTGACAGGGTGCCATCTTTTCCCTGGCTAATTGAGTCCTATTCTCAGAAAACTTACTTCTAGTGGAAAAGGATGGGCAACAAACAAACATATAGTTACATATAGTGATAAGATGTATGAAGGAAACATAATGGATGGTGTGAGAATAACAATCTGATTTAGATAGGATGAGAAAAGCATTTAATTCATGTTATGGGAATTAGAAGGAGCCAGAAGAGGTTGATTCTGGTCAGTGGAAGAACTATGTATAGAGCCCCTGAGATGGGAGAGAGTTTATTGTGTGCAGGAAAAGATGTTCATCAAAAATGTCAGAAACATGAGATGGAGAATGAACAATTTGTTCAATAAATGGTATTGACAAGAACTAAATATATAGATGCATAAGAATGAAACTAGGCCCTTATCTCACATCATATACAAAAAACAACTCAAAAGAGAGTAAAGATTTACACATAAAACCTGGAATTTTAAAACTACTAGAAGAAAATATGAGGAAAGCCAAGACCTTTATCCAGGCAATGATTTTTTGGCTAGAACCCCCAGATCACAGGCAACAAAAGCAAAAATAGGCAAATGGGATTACATCACACTGAAAAGCTTCTGTAAAGAAAAAAAAAGTTAACAGATAATCTACAGAAAGCAAGAAAACTATTTGTAAACTACACTGCAAATAAGGGATTAATATATAAGGCATATATGCTACATGAAATAGTAAGAAAACAACTAAAGTTCTAAAAATATATGAAGGGCATTTTTTTAAAAACTAAGAGAGATTTTGAAAGTTTAGCCATAAATAAATGCTAATTATTTGTGGAGATAGATATGTTTAGCCTGATTAAACATTACACAATGTATACATGTATCAAAACATCATGTTATCCCATTAGTATGTATAATTTTATATCTTATATACCACTAAAATAAATATAATGAAACGTATAAATGACTTGACTAGACAATTCTCCAAAGAAGATATCAAAATGACCAATAGGTTTACGAAAAATACTCAACATCACTCATCATCAGGGAAATGCAAATTAAAACCACAAAGACATATCACTTCATACTTAATATAATGGTAATTACCAAAAGGCAAAAGATAAAACATGCTGGCCAGGATGTGGAGAAAAGGGAACCCTTGTTGGTGGAAGTGTAAATTAGAACAGCCATTATGGAAAAGAGTATGAAGGTTTCCTAAAAAATTAACAATAGAGCTATATGATCCAGCAATTCGACTTCTGAGTATATATCCAAAGGATATGAAATCAATGTGCCAAGGTACCATCTATATTACCATGTCCATTTTAGCACTGTTAAAAATCAACATAAGGGCTGGGATTGTGGCGCAGTGGTAGCGTGCTCACCTCGCATGCGTGAGGCACTGGGTTTGATCCTCAGCACCACATAAAAATATATTCTGTCCAC
This sequence comes from Geosciurus inauris, assembly GCA_004024805.1. Lineage (NCBI taxonomy): Eukaryota > Metazoa > Chordata > Mammalia > Rodentia > Sciuridae > Geosciurus > Geosciurus inauris. The sequence continues at coordinate 60,593 of PVHX01009754.1, forward strand.
CTACAACTAAAAAAAATAAATAAATATTTTTTAAAAATCAACATAAGTTTCCATCAACAAATAAATGGCTAAAGAAAATGGCATACATATACACAATAAAATACTGTTTTGCCCTAAAAAGAAGGAAATCCCATTATTGTGACAACATGGATCAACCTGGAGATTATTATGTTAAGTGAAACCAGTCAGATAAGGAAAGACAAACACTGCATAATTTCATTTATATGTAGAATCTAAAAAAGTTGAATCCTTGGAAGCAACAAATAGAATAGAATGGTAGTTGCCAGGGATTGGCAGGTGGTGAATTGGGAGAATGTCAAACGACACAAAATTTCAATTAGGAGAAATCAGTTCAAGATATCTATTGTATATCACAGTGACTATATTTGTTAAAAATGTATTGTATACTTGGAAATTGCTAGAATAGATTTTAAGTGTTCTCTCTGTCATACACGCATACACAAATGATTAGTGAGAGAATGCATAAGATGAATAACTTGATTTAATCAACCCACAATGTATACATATATCAAGATACCATGCTGTATACACATAAACATGTTCAATTTTCACTTGTCTATTGTTTTCTTTAAAAGCAAAAGAAAAAATGTATTCAATAAAAAATAGTCAATAAGAAAAAATGTAGTCAATAAAACATTTAAAAATAAAAAGAAAATGCCAGTTTTACTAAGTAGGAGATAGAATTAAAGAATTCAGCAGTCTAAGAGACACAAAAACATTTGTTTAAAGTGATTTAAATTTAAATTTATTTTAACATATCTAAAACAATAAAAATTGTGCGTACTTATGGGGTTCCATGTGATACCTATGGTAACATCATTCTCTCAATTTCTATGAGATCAACTTTTTTTAGATTCTGCATATGAGTGACATCATGTGGCTTACTTCATTTAACATAATGATCTCCAGTTATAACCGTGTTGTTACAAATGACAGGTTTTAATCCTTTCTGTGATGAATAGTATTCCCCTGTGATTATATTCCATGTTTTCTTTATCCATTCATCACTTGATATTGATAGACACTCACGTGATTCTGTATCTTGGTTATTGTGGACCAGTATGCAATGAACATGAGAATGCAGATATCTCTTTGACATACTAACTTTATTTCCTTTGGATATAAACCCAGTATTGGGATTACTGGATTATAAGAAAGTTCTATTTTTAATTGTTTTGACTACAGTGAGGTTTTCTTAAATTCTTTTCAGGCTTAGAAATCACATATAGGCTTTTATCATTCCTTTCCTAATTCCCCACTTATTCACATCTAATTTAGCTAATATTTAGGAACACTTTAAATTGCCATATAAATTGTGATTTGGTAAAGTAAATAGACACTTAGGGAAAATCTTACTTTAACCTCTGCCCAGATTGCAACTCACCCAAACACTTTCCAACTTAAGACATTGTTAATTCAAATACTCAATTATACAAAACCCTTCAATGGCCCTTCTTCTATTGACTGAGATACACAATCAGTGAGTGACAGCTCCAGAGTGTCATTAAGGACCCATGGAATTCAGTATTTTTAAACAATTTAAAATTGGTAGTTTTGGATAAGGACTTAGAGGAACTCAGTTCTCAGTCCTCTCTCTAGAGAAGGCTCCTTGTCTTGGGCTTCAGTTCCTTCATCCCAAATCTACTTATTGAAGGGAAGGAACTAGAAGACCATAAGCTGCACATGACTCTCCAGCTCTGGTGACCTTTGGGAATGGGTAGTAACCATAAGTCTTATGGAGAAATATTTGGCCTTCTTCAAATAACATATCTCATTCTGACTCAAGCTTTTAGAATGGCAAGTCTCTTTCTATCCGTTTTCTGTCTGCATTACTTCCTCACCTTTTCTGGTTCCTTACTTGGAAACAATATGGGAGACTCCAAACTTCAGAAGATGCCGCATTTGCTCAGTCTAGTTTGGGAGAGTTGTGTCATGTATGAGTATCAGTTATTAGCCGTGATGACTAATTTTATGTTTCAACTTAGCTAGACCACAGACCCAGATATTTAATCAACATCAGTCTAAATGTTGCTGTTAAAGTATTTCTAGATGATATTTAAATTAATTAAGCATGTAAATCAGAAAACTTTGAACAAGGCAGGTTACCCTCCATAATGTGGATGGGCCTTGTCCAATCAGTTGCTGGCCTTAAGAATAAAAAGAGAGATCCCTTAAGGAAGAGGAGATTCTGGCTCCAGTCTATCTTTGCCCTCAAGCTGTAGCACCAACTCCTCCTTAAGTCCCTTGTCTACAAGCCTACCCTGCAGATTATAAATTCATTAGCCCCACGATTGTGTGAGCCAGTTCTTCAGGAAGTTGAATTTGAAAACTCTTTTTTGAACCATTTTCTAGGTCTTCAAATCAATACCTTCCAGTCAATAGTGAGGAGATCTTCTCCTACAGTGACCACGCCCTGGTTACTAGTGATACAATTTTCCTGAGCTACAGATTGCCGTTTATAAAAATAAGAATAAAGTGTTCATTGTACTGATTTTAGGAGGTCGGCACAAGGAAGATGAAGAAAAGCATGTGAGAGCACTGGATAAGTGGCATAGTCAAGCAATGGCAACAGTGTAATTGCATTTATTGTAACTTCCATATGTATGTAATCAGGAAATATTCCAGCCACGAAAAGATAACCTATTTTAAAAATTAAGTTAAAGCATTCCAATTTCTGACTGGAGTAAATGTTTCTCCAGCTGACAGGTACAGAGAAAGGTAAATAATAAACACTGATTTTTTTTTTTAAATAAAATGAGAGCCAGAGTTCACATTAACCAAAGAAGATCAGTAAACAATGTAAACAAATGTTTATCCCTTTCACTTAGGTTCTTAACAAATTATACAGCTACCCTAGCCCACCTTGGTAATTATGTGGATGAAGAGAAGGAAGAATAAAAGAAAGGGAGAAAATGAAGAAGGGACGCAGGGACGGACTCCTCCATGAGTGACATGTGCAGCACCAGCAGGTCTACATGAAAACAAAAAGGAGGGGGCAGTTCTACGGGAAAGTAAGTCTGCAAAATAGTGAGTTGGCAAAATTAGAATTTCTTTAGTATGGGATTTCTTAGAAACTTTAAAATGTTACTATACACCATGAAGTAAAAGATGCAACATTTTGAGTTTTCTGATTTTTCTCATCCTCATTTCCCACATTCTCAGAATTCTTTACCAATGGAACGTCCCTCAACCCCATCCTAATCCCATAGGATGGGTGGAACAGCTTGGGAAGTGTAGGTGTGCTGGGAAAGTCCCAGAGCAGATGTCAGAAGTTCTCAGTTCCAGTCTGTGTCCTGTCACTAATGCTTTTATTCTGCTGTCAGTTCACTTTAAATCCTTCCAGGCTCCAAGTTGTAATGTGTAAATAAGATGATCACATCATTTAAGATTTCTAAGACTCTTTCCAGCTCAAATATTTCCCAACTCCAGCATTCCACAATTCTATACAAGAAAATAAACAGATATATATGGTATTTCCTGAGAAATAACAAAGAACGTTTTGGTAAAACAAAAGAGCCTCTATGCATAGTTCTGGATAGCCCTTGAAGTCATTTCTTTCCATTTTTATTCAATCCGTACACCTCTCAGAGACAGCAGTATTTATGCCCCTTTTACTGGTACTTTTAACAGTCTTCCCTAACTTAAAGATTGTTCCCTCCAAACCCATCCTGCACATGCTATCAAAGTAATAGTTCTCAACCTAAAATATGTCCAGGACTTTCCTTTACCCCAAAGCCTTCCATAGCTCCCCATTACTTACAGAATAAAGCCAAACACATTATCAAAGCACGCCAGGCCCTACTGCCTCCCCAGCCTCCTTACCCACTGCTTCTTCCCTGTGCATTATGTCAGCAGTAGAAACCCATTTATAATTCATGCACACATGCACACACACATTCATGCTCTCTCTGTTTTAGGAGGAGAAAGAGCAGAGTGTCCATGGAACCATACGTGAAGCAGAAGCTAGAATGCAGCGCGTAAGGAAAAGGAAAGGAGGTAGGAATGTGACAGCCCCACAGGCAACTCTGTCAAAGAACTTGATTTTGGGGGGAGAAGGTATAGAGGGAGCTAAAGGCAGTCAAGGTAGAAACGGGGTTTAGAAAGGAGGTTATATATATAGGACTGGATTGCCAGGGTGAGAGGAAAAGACCGCAGAGGGAGACACTGAAGACAGGCATGAGAAACAGCATCTTCATAACCGAGCTCTTCTGCATCCGAAAGCCTCCTTTGAGCAAGCTACCACACACCCGTGTGCATCATGCCATCTGCCACACTGAAAAGAAATTCTCCATTGTTGGACATCTTCATCCCCTACATGGTAAGCCACATGTGTGAGCTTCCCCTTGCTGCTGTTACAAATTACCACAAACTTAGTGGATTAAAACAATCAAAATGCATTATCTTACCATTCTGGAGAGTAGACATCCAGAATGGGTCTAATGGCTAAATTCGAGATGTTGGCAGGATTGTGGTTGTGCTCCTTCTGGAGGCTCTAGGCTCTAGAGCAGGGCATTGCCTTGCCCAGCTTCCACTCTCCTTGTCCCATGGCCCCTTCCTCACATCACTCTGACTTTTGCTTTCTATTTTCTCCATCTCTCCAACTCTGACCTTCTGGACTTCCTGACTTTCCCTTGTATTGGAACTGATTACAATGAGCCCACCCAGAGACTCTAAAATAATCTCTTTATCTCAAAAGCCAAATCTAACTATGCCTGCAAAGTCCCTTTTTACCATGGAAGATGGCATATTCACAGGACATGGACATTTTTGGGGTGACCATCCGTCTGTATAGCACATCACTCAAGGGCAGAATGATGTCTTCCTCACCCTTCTAGTCCAAATGCCTGGGTCACAGTAGGTGCTCAATAAATGCCAGTCTCCTTTTATCTACATTTTATACAATGTTTTCACATAGCTCGCATATCTACCATGTTGAAGGGGAAATATTGTTATTTAGGGGAAAGGAAACTAGACAAAAAAAAAAAAAAAAAAGATGTCTAGGTTCTTAGTCCCAGATTTCTTCATTTTCCAAATGGGGTAGCTGAGGCTTAAAAAATCAGATGGCTGTGTCATACCCAAGTGGTGAAGTTAGGATTTGAGACCCACTTCTCTTTCCATTTACACAAATGCATCAGCATAGAAACAGGTTGTTTTATTATGGTATAAAGGGAGGTCCAGATCCTGATTGGTATCATATCAGGGAAGAGGGTGGGACAGAATGGATATTTGTCTCTTCCAGGGATTACGGATATGAATTTATTTAACAAGGAACCCTAAAGAAGTTAACCTTCATTCTCGCTGAGTAATTTTCCTTTCCCTGCAGTGGAGTTCTGGCTGTTTATTTCCTAGGAAAGAATAATTCATGAACTTTTGGACCTTATAGTGCCAAACATAGGCCACACTTCCCCGTATTGTGCTGTAAGTGTAATTCCTGACATTGGCACAAGCCTCAGTCCAGATGAGAGGGATGTTTTATGTCCTCTCTGGAAATTTCCTCTGGTGCTCAGGCTGCCTGTGGTTGGCTGTGCTGCCTCACCAAGTCATTCTGGCTGAAGTCACCATTGCACTTTCCAGCTCTTTAAAGCTTTGAAGGCATATCTTCCCAGAACAGACCCTCACCTTTGTTCCTTTTTTTCTTCCTCATGGAATACCCTTGAACTCACAGCAAATCTACTTTGGAGACTAAATCTTTCAGGAAATCCACCTAATGCCATTTCAGGCCTACAGGGAGATGAAATTTAAATTAGATACTTGAGATTTTCTCTACATCTTTCTGGAGTCCTTAAATCATTCCCACTTTAGTTCATCCTACTTTTAGTAATGCATCCTAATGTTAGGTATATCCTAGATACCTAAAAACTTCAAATATTCTGGATAATTTTCAAATATTTATTACTATGATTATCATTTTTATTTTATATTTTCCCCACAAGTTTGTCCTTTTCCCTCCTGTAATTTCTTGTAATGTTACTCTACTCTCCATATACCTTTTTCCAAAATTGGGGAAAAAAAATCAATTCCTTTCTTCACCTCTGTAGTGAATACCTGTTCTTTTGTCTGGGTAATATCCCTTTTGCTTTTCCAGGTAACTGCTTCTACCACTCCTAAAAAATATTTCAATTCTGGAAAACTGACCATTACAACCCCTCCCCCTGCCCCCAAACCCACAAGCATATCCACAGGACCTGCCACAGGCCTGGGCAAGTAATCAGAGTCAGACCAAAAAGAGCCCAATTAGAGAAATGTGATTGGTTCATGATAGCAACTGAGAAAATCAGAATCTCTAACTGGGATTTATATGCATTGAAGCAGGGAAAGAAAGATCCACTTATTCCTCAGTAGTCACTAAGATACAAAAAATTTCAATAAGCCCAAGGTCTGGAACAATGAATAAATTATATGTACTACCTTGACCACATTGCCTGCTGAAGATCCATCTATCATAGAAAAGTGCCATTAGATAAAAGGGGGCCAAAGGAAGGAGAGATGCAGAGAGAGTGTGTATCCAGTTAACCCTGAGGCCAGCCCTACCTGTTCTTTCTAGTTGTACAAACCAAAGTATCCTGTTCCCTTAAGTCAAATTCGGTTGGATTTTTGTTACTTACAATCAAAGAATTCTCAACTAATTTCATCCTTTTCTCCCAGTCTTTCTTGTCTTCTATTATATCCAGAATGTTTCATACAAACTTTACTTTTTCTTTACAGCTAACTTTAAACACTAAATTATTTTTAACAAACTTAGGATGGCCCCAAATCTATAATGGATAGAACAGATTTGCATCTTTCTGAAGCAGTAACAACCTATAGGCGTATTCCCCCCCCCCCCACCCCCCCAGGATTGAGCTGAGCCTTCCTGGAAAATGCAGCCTCTAATTCAGTTCTGTAGATGCTGGTATGAAACACATGGAGAATACTAAGCACCATTATAATAATTGATGTACAGAAAAACCCTGACTGTCCTAACAGGAGCCCTCCAGAGCCATTAGACTTCTGGAACAGTTCCAGATTGAAAAATGGCTAAGAAACTTGAACAAAACAGACCAAAAGCCTCCCAGCAGGAGAGAAAAAATTTTTGAGAAACTTAGATGAACGAAGAATCTACCAATGCTGAGGGCCTAAATTCATCCCAGGACCACGAAATGGAAGGAAAGTTCTCACTGAATAGCAATATCTGTGCATCTAATTATCCAGGAGACTCACATGCAATGACAAAACATGTAACAAGTTAGAAAGACAGAAAGTAGCAAAAGAGGCAGAGAGACAAACTGGAGTAACCTTAGAGGAAGCTCTAAGGATGGAGTTCAGTGGGCAGCAGATAATCTGGCATTGTGGGAGAGGCCATCATGGGAAGAGCAGTAAGAGGCATGGCCGAGGTGAGGAAAGTCCAAGGAGGCTGCTGACACAAAGTGGGAAAAAGACATGAAGCCAACAGTCACCTGCCCTATTCCCTGTACTCCTTGAAAGATCCATGGATCTCATCAAAGGCATGGCACTTGGTGAATAGTTGAGCAGTTTGTAGGGATGTTTCCGGTTCACTCAAGGCAAAACCAAATAGTAAAACTAAAGCTGAACAGGAACTTGCCCAGCACCAAATTGTAAACAAAAGTTTGGCATCTTGGTGAAGCCATTACTTGATTTAAATATTATACTTTTAATGAAAAGCAAAGTGCACAAATCAAAATGACTTTGATAATCTAAACATGGAAAATAAATTCTGCGTACAAATTCATTTGTTCTAACTAGAACTGGACCACTGTGAGTGTGCTTGTTTGGTTGCCTGCACAGCTGTTGGAGGTCATGGAGAAGCAGAGGGCCATGGGCAGAGGCACTGAAATGGGCAAGAAGTAAAACCCAGGGACCTTTGGAAAGTCAATCGAGAAAGAATTTCCCCTCTCATGGGCAGTGAGTGGGATCTAGGAGTAGCAATATATGATGAAAAGGTTTAAACGTTCCCCACTCTCCCTTTGTTTGTATTTACTAAGCCATTTCTGTTAATGATTGCAATCCAGTGCCACTAATGCTTCAGGGAATTAAAGAAGATGCCTGTGGTCACACTGAGACAAATCAGTTCAAGTAAAACAGCAGCAGTGATGAGAATTTGGTTGTGAGACAGCAAGAGTTGTGCTCAGGCACAGAGAAACCATCTGGAACAAAATGACCAGCTGAGGGAGAAAGCCAAAACCAGGATAGATGTATGGAGCATGTAAGATTCCCCTGGGATTCTAAGGAATGTCTACGGAGGTGCTATGATAAGATACTTCACTTTCTGTATCTGGAAAGGATGTGTACGCTATTATTACAACTGCTACTATCTTTATAATTCAAAGTAAGTGTGGCCTTGAAGACAGAAGAACTTGAGGTCACAAAACTTACATTGAAAAGCAAGGGAAACACTGAAAAATACAAGTAGATTAGGACAGCGTTATTTATCCAGCCTCTGTGATACTGATGTTCAGAAGAGGCAACTACAATTTATCTAAGCACAAAAACACTCAAGATGCATCTTCCATTAATGGGAGAGTCTGTACTACTTTCTCTATGTCTTCCATAAACCATAAAACATCATAATTATCCTATTTCTGGTTCAATGCTCAATAAAAAAATCATAATATCTCATTCATGATTGAAACTGACTGAAACATACATTTTTAAATGAACAAATTTCAACATTTCTAACCAAGGTATGACATCAGGAGATTAAATATAGTTAGAGAAAATAATTATTAAATCACACCTCATAATAAAACTTTAAGCAAAGGAAGAATATTGTGAAGATATTTCTACTGTCAACGATGCAGAATACAAAGGGAAAAAATGGATTATACTCATGAGAAAACATCATATGTGCCATGATAGTACATTAAAATTTTTTATCATGTGAATTCTATTATTGTATTAAGACATGTTATTGTGTGACTATTAGATCTATAAAAATGACTGGTCACACTTAAAGTACATGAAGTCACTCCTAATCTCACTTATATAAATGAGACAAGCCTAGAAATATAAAATACCAAACAAAGCTACAGAGTCTTTTGGAACATGGGGATCGCAGAGATTTTGCCCTTTTTTCAACTATTCTAGAATCCACTGATCTCAGCAGGACTTGTGGTTTTCTGGAATTACAATTACATTTCCTGGTCACCTTTGCATTTAGTTGAAACCACATGACCAAGTTCTAGTCAATGCATGTAAGCAACAAAGGTACACACAGCTTTGGGAAAATGTCCTAAAAGAGTATGATTTTCTCCCTTTCTTTTTTTCCTTTCCTTTGACTGATGTGTACAATGACTGGAGCTTGAGAAAACATCCTAGACCACACACAATACCCCTAAGGGATAGCAGAGAAGAAAAGTGAAGGAAGCCTGAGTTCCAGACAAATAATGTCACCCCTGGATGCTGACCTCCAGATTTTCTATAAGATAATGAAATATTCTGGGTTAAGCCACCATATTTGGATTTTGCCCACAAGGCACTGAATTCAATGCTAACAAATACAAGGGAATAGTAGGTTACTGTCTTTTCTGACCTGAACTTTGGGGAGTGTAGATTTCTAATAAAATGTTGTTGGCTGACAATTTAAAAGTAGATAATTAACTTGTAGAGATAAGCTGGGTACTAGAAAATTAGAGATTTGGGTCATGATTTCTTTATCTCTAGGACATAGGACTCTGCTTTAAGTTAGATCATGTTTAGATTCTTTTACTTTGGGTTTTCCCAATTGTCTATGTTTACTTCCCTCCTTTTCTCCTTAAGCAGTAAGCAAAATTTTGTTCGGCTTTTTTTTTGCTTGAAACAACATTGAAAGAACAAATATATCCTAACATTTACAAAACTATATGGAAGTGACAGTAGAATAAGAAAACCCTAAATTAGTGACTTCCAACCCTATTAAAACAACATTTTTCTATAATAAATATTTTGTAATCTCCTCTTTGCTATCCTAAAATAAAATTCAGAGACAACATAACCTATCTGCTTATATAAAGAGATCAGAATAATTCCCAAACTTTACTTTAAAAGAAAAAAAGAGAGAAAGTAGTTGAAAATAATTATAGCTCTTTTCCTACATGTATGCTCGAGCATGACTACTCTAGAATACAAAAGTGCTCTTCTGTTTTCAGACTGTTCCCAGGGAATAGCTTCTGGGAAGGTAATAAAATTTAGGGTCAGAATGATGTCACTTCCTTCCCTACAGGAGCTTCCTCTTCCAGGAACAACCCTGGACCTTGGTTTTATTTTTATTCTTTATTTCTTTAAGGAAATATAGCATTTTCTTTTAGCAGCATTACTTCAAGAGTGTTTTGTAGTAAGCAAATTTCCTGCTCATAGGTGTTGTCTTATAGAAAAATACATAATTGCTTTAGAAATATTAGTTTAAACAAAATTGAATATTTTTTCCTGCTTTAGGATATTTCAGAGATGTCACTGTATACTGAATCTAATTCCCAAGTGTATTCCATCAAAGAATCCTTTTCACTAGAACATCTCTTGGGTCCAAGTTATCATAGAAAAAACTTAGAAAACACTGCTTTACAGCCTGTCAGAGACTATGTGGAGACACAGAAGAAAGGCTTTTTGGAGAATCAGACATCCGTTTGTGGAAGAGCAGGCTTTAATTGTCTGATTTTCTGATTTCTTTGCAAGAATTGACCATGCTAGGCAGTCCTAGAAGTCATAAATTTAGCCGTATCCCACTTGACTTTCATGAATGATTAAAAACAATCTGCTATCAAAGAAGTTTTGGAGAAAAGATAGTTTTAATGCTGCCGGTGATATTGACACATATCAGAGCTTGTATTTCATCCCACATGCATCCATAGCTATTTTAACAAGTCATCACACAAATGATCTGTTTATAATGGTGACAGTGAGGCATTAGAAAAGATATATGTTGTTCAAAGTCTTTAAAGAATCTGCTTTATTAGTAATGTTTATAATATTTATCATTTCTGAAATTATTCTTTTGTATGACATTTTCACGATTGCTGTTTCATGTCGTTCATGAAACACATCTATGAGATATCATTAGTCCAGACTCACAGATAAAGGCCCTGCAGTTCAGCATAGTTTAGTGCCAATGTCACAGAATTTTTTAGCTGCAGAACTTGGACACAGCCCAGGTCTATCCTACTCTGAAGCCCATGTATTTTTCCACTGCCTCCCTTAATTGAGGGAAAAATTTTAGAACATTTTCCACTTAAAAAAAAAAAGATTATAGCAATTACAAGTTAGCCATCAGTTTTCAGGAAAACAGCCATCCACAAGTACCCAGAGTCACTCATTCCTTGAGGGTACCAGAGACCATGGCCTAGTACATTTATTTCAAATGGAAAACCTACTCTGAACTGCTGAAAAGTATGTAAGGTCTAAAATATTGTCATGTTTTTCTTCCTCCTTCATTGTCACCTGGTTTAAACTTCAAGGTGTGTTCTTTGAAAACCACTTGTTTCCAGTGACTCATTTTGAAATTACTGATTTCATCTTCCTGGTTCTTTGCAAAGCCAGGAAGGGAGATCAACACCACATTGTTTTCACCTTCAAACACACTTGCCCTGTAACCGGAAGAGTCCAGAACTGTTACTGTTAATTTTTAAAATAATATGTTCTTGTTTCATCTTTTCACAAGAACAGAAATGCATTCTGAGAACAGAGCTCCCTGCTCGCCATCTGCTTCACCCACTAGCAATTCTCAACCAACCCATTTGAAAAGGATTCACCTATTCAGTCCACACATGATCACTGAGCATCCACTTTGCACCAAACACTGTTGAACTTTCTGGGAATTCAGCAGTAAGATGTATGAGATCTTCTGTCCTTGAAGTTTATACTGTAAAGAGAGGAGTAAGATGATAAACATATAAAAAATGATTGCTCCAGATATTGGAAAGGTTTATGAAGGAATGTAAAAGAGGGTGGCATTGCACAGAGTGAGTGGAGTAAAAGATTCCTTCAGATTGGGTGGTGAGAGACAGTCTTTCTAAGGAGGAAGCATTTGAGATGAGATCAGAATTGTCAGAAGGGAGTAATGATATGACGTGGAGGAAGTAGGTTGCAGGTAGAAAGAATAACCTCAAAATGACAACAAGATTGGGGTGCTCAGGAAATAGAAAGCAGAAGGGGCAGCTAAAACATGAAAAGTGGAGAGAGAAATAGTAGATGAATCCAGATAGGTCATGGGGACCCAGAGTGCATGGTGGAGAATCTGGGTTTCTATCTCAAGAGCAGTGAGAAGACAGGGATTTCAAGGTTGCTGTTTGGATGGTTGACATGGGCTGTCAAAAATGGAGAACTGGGCGTGGTGGTGCACACCTGTAATCCCAGCGGCTCTGGAGGCTGAGAGACGAGGATTGCAAGTTCAAAACCAGTCTCTAAGCAACTCAGTAAGACCCTGTCTCTAAATAAAATACAAAATAGGGCTGGAGATGTGGCTCAGTGGTTGAGTGCCCTTGAGTTCAATCCTTGATACCCCCCCCAAAAAAAGGGCGGGGGGAGCAGAAAGACCATAGGTGTGATTGCAGGAGTTCTAATAAGAAATAATAGCCATTGTACTGTCATCCAGGGAAGATGGGAGGGAATGCATATGTTTCAGGATAGAACTGCCAGAATTTGACAATAGGTTACAAAAGACAAATGTGAAGGACTCCTGGATTTTTGCCTGAACAACTGGATTGATAGTGGTAACATTTTCTGAACTTTTGAAGACTAGGAGAGGCATAGATTTGGGAGTGAAATGGGAAATTGGGTTAAGTAATGGATATGTTAACTTTGAGGCTAGGTTCCTTTTAGTCATCTAAATAAAGATGTCAAGTAGGCAACTGAGTATTCAAGAGGGGGCATAGCTGAAAATACAGAGTATGCCATAGTACTGCTGAGGGCTGGGCCCCTTCCTTGCAAAGTGCTATACCAGCTTTCAAACAGAGTCGTGTACTCTTTCCAACATATGAAGAATCTGCTTTTAGAATTAATTCTCTGTAAATGTATCTAAGTATCATCTCATTTCCCTCTTTCCTTATCGTTGTATCTTCTTGAAATACAAACAGAATTAATATCCACCTAAACCAAACCAAATATAATTTCAAATCTTTAGTAAGGCCATAACATGCTTTCTAAGACAACCCATATGACTTTGGTAAGATTGGTAAGAAGGGTCACTTCTGACCACCATCTGACCTATGGACCCTTTTACCAACTTTCATCTCCTCTTCGTCCTCTCCTGCCTTCATTTTGCTTTCACAGGTACCCACCTAGCTTCTCATCCTCTCTATCAACTTGTTTTAATCATTAGCTAACTAATCAACACTTTGATGCATCCTCAGGTATATTAGCTTTTCACTTGAGAGACTGAAAGAACAAAAGAAAATAAGAATCAAAAAAGTGACTTTCAGATGGTAGAACCTCTTCAGTTTCAATATGTGAAATGTTTCCTTTCCTGAGGCTTGCTCTGTACATTATTTCTTCATTTTTTCCATCTTAAAAATTCCTTCTCTAAGCTAGGCACAGTGGTGCACACCTGTAATCCCAGTGACTCAGGAGGTTGAGGGAGGAAGATCACAAGTTCAAGGTCAGCCTTAACAACTTAATGAGACCCTATACAACTTAGTGAGATATGTCTCAAAATAAAAAGTAGAGA
>PVHX01009755.1:0-21260 GCA_004024805.1 Geosciurus inauris
AGGCCCTCTGGGGTAAGAATAAAAATCACAAGCGTGAACTGAGTGCGGTGGTGCACGCCTGTAATCTCAGTGGCTCGAGAGGCTGAGTCAGGAGGATCGCGAGTTCAAAGCTAGCCATAGCAATGGCGAGGCGCTAAGCGACTCAGTGAGATGTCTCTAAATAAAATATAAAATAGGACTGGGGATGTGACTCAGTGGTTGAGTGCCCCTGAGTTCAATCCCTGGTGCCCCCCCTGCCCCCGAAATCATAGGCGTGTGTCTTGACTTTTGCACAATTTCAAGTATAACTGGGTGTGGAGCTGGGTGGTCAATACACTCAGAACTGGTCTGTGTGAAGTTGAGAGCCTACAAGGTTTCCAGCATGGCAGCTAAGGGGGTTGTCCCACACAGGATTGCTGAGCACCTGCTGTGTGTCAAGGTCACTGGGCTCATCTGCTTTGGGGAGGCTGTCCTGGGCCAGAGGGTCCTCTTTTCTCAGTGCTAAGCTATGGCGCTGGGGGAGTCCATCGCACCTCTGCCCCCACTGACCCTCGTTCTGCACAGAAACACTGGCATGGAGCAGAAGGTACAGTACAAGAAACTAACTTGTTTCAGTGAATTTAGTCATTTGTTTGTTCAAGTTCACAAGGCCACTTCCTGAGGGACTAGACGAAATCAATGTATAAGTTACTCCAAGAAAAAGAACTGATGGCCCTGCTTAAGTAAACTCAAGAGAGGCCGAAGGAACAAAGGTCCATTTTTAAGTATATTCTTTGGCCTCCTAAGTTTTCCTTGGCCTCACTGTTCTTTCTGCCTTCTGAGTCTCTGTTTTCTCATCTGGAACATGAGGGTGTGATACCAGCAGGTCACTGAGGGGGTTTTGTGTTGTTGTTGTCATTGTTTTTCTTTCAGTACGGGGGATTGAACCCAGGTCACTCACTCTACCACTGAGCCACATCCCAGGCCCTTTTCATTTTATTCTGAGACAGGGTCTTTCTAAGTTGCCCAGGCTGGCCTTGAACTTATAATTCTCCTGCCTTGACCTCCAACTAGGTGGGATTACAGGTGTGCACCACCTCACCCAGTTTAACTGAGGTCTTTTAAGGACCATGGACATACCACCATAGCACCATGTGGAGATTCCAGCTGGGAGAGTTCTGATTCCTTCCCAGTCACTACTCTTCATGTGTCTGGGGCCCCAGAGTCGGATGTCCTCTCTACTCCTCAACTTTCCCAAGTGAAGATGACCTCAAAGATTGCTCTGGATGACTTCTAAAGACCGTTCCACCTAGGGCACAGTGTCTGAAGTTCTCCCCAGTTCTGCCTGCTCTGCTCTCACCTTGACTCAACACTGTTTGGGGTTCAAGCAGGGTGGGTGAGTTTCGCTTCTCTTTCTTGCTCTCAATGGTGGGAACTTCCATGATGACATACCCTGCCAGAGACCTTCTGAGACATTTCAGGTAGACAAAGGTGAATGTGACTATTCCTTGATACAAGGTATAGAATTGATTGGGGTGCCACTGTCTCTGGACAATCACCAACCCTCTCCATGGGCTGTTTCCTCCATTGCAATGTGGAATTTTACACTTCATTTTTGATCAACATTTCCCCTAAAGAAATCGTGAAGGACAATTCAATTATTAAATAACTCATGCAGAAACTCTGATAAAATGGGTCCTTTGCAAATTGCAAATTGTGCTTCTGTGCTCTCTTCAACCCAGAAACTCAGGGGATCTTTAGAGGTCATTTACCCCTTTAGAGAAAAAGAAGCAGACCTCAGCACAGGCTTTCTGCCTCAACGCAATTCACCTTCACTTCATTGCTGGTTGAACATTTCCCATACAATAAGATGCATTTGAATAATTAATATTCAATAAGCTGAACGGTTGACCTTCCCCCACTGACAAACTTCTAAGACTGAGAATATATGGCTATGTGGGCAGGGGCTTAAGGGGGAGATGGGTGGTGGCTGCATGAAAGTCCCTGTTAATGCACCGATTGTAGGATGAGCTCCACCTCAGCTCGTCACACAAGCTTTTGGCTGTTGGGGGAACTTCTTAGGTGGAAACTGGGCTCCGGTAAAGAGGCCATGATGAATGAGGGGTGGTACCATGCTTGGAAAGAGTGATCATGCAACTGAGATAAAAATGATCTGCTCTGCAGACCAGGAAGACATGAGGCCCTACAGGGCTGAAACAGACACCTGTCAGGGAACAAGGTAGTTTCATTCATCACTCATTCAAAAACCATTTGGGGTCAGGCCTGGTGGTGCATACCTATAATACCAGCAGCTTGGGAGGCTGAGGCAGGAGGATCGTGAATTCAAAGCCAGCCTCAGCAACTGAGCAAGACCCTAAGCAACTTAGTGAGACCTAGTCTTTAAAAAAAAAAAAATTTTTTTAGAAGGGGCTGGGGATGTGGGTCAGTGGTTAAGTGCCCTTAGGTTCAATCCTCAGTACCAAACCAAACCAAACAAAACAAAGAAACATTTGTGGAGAGCTACTAAGCACCAGGTGATAGAGTTACAGCATTGAATGAATTGGAGTCTCCTCTCCCCCAAAATAATTTGTGGGGCTTACACTCTAGTTGGGGAGACAAATGACAAACAAAATGAATTGGTTCAATACATAGTTTGTCAAGTTGTGCTAAACACTTGGAAGACAAAAAAAAAAGCCAGGGGCTAAAGAACACCAAGTAGGAGGTGAGCTACAATTTTAATAAGGGTAAGCAGGAAAATCCTCACTGAGGAGATGACAAATTAGTAGAGACTGGAGGGGGGTGAGAAGTGGGCTATGCAGATATCTGGTGAAGAGAGTCCCAGGGCAGGGAGACAGCAAGTGCTAAGGCCCCCCGGCAAGAATGTATCTGCAGGAGTCTAAGAATATCAAGGAGGCCACGTGGCTGAAGTCAGTGTATCATATAGAGCCTGTTGCTCTGAGTGAGGTGGGAAGCCATTAGAGTATTTACCAGCAGAGAAGAGCATGACCTGACTTTTGAATTAACAGGATCCCACTGGCTACTGTGGGGAGAAGAGACTGCAGAGGGCAAGGGAAGAAACCCAAGGACTAGATGTGAAGACAGGAGAGATGATGGGCCCGAGAGGATGCGGACAGAAATGCCAAGAGGTGGTGGGAGTCCGGATTTATATTGAAGAAGGCGCCATCAGAGGTTGAGGAAGGATTCGATAGGTGGATGAGGAAAGCACAAGTCCTTGTGTGGAGGCATGAATACCTAGAAAAGATGTAATTGCCACTTCCGGGAGAGACGGCAGGAGAAGGAGGTGTGTGAGCAAGGAAACAGGAAGCCGTGTAGAAACAATGGCCGTGTTGGCATGTCTGGCCCACAGGGGGCCGAGGGCAAGGGGTGTCGGAGCATCTTACAGAACCAGATGGGCAGAGCTGAGGACGGGACAGAGGGCCTCTCAGTATGCCAAGCCAGAGATCCTGGGTCGGATTCCCAGCACCACAGACAAAACCGCGTCAACCGGAGCATGTGGCAGGAAAATGTAGCAGGAGCATGGTGGCAGGAGCATGGTGGTGAGATCAGGAAAAGCCCTGAGTCAGGACACCTGGCTTCAAGCCTCCCTCTTCAGCCACTGAAGCCCCCTGGGCATCTACCTGCTTCAAACTCTGGGTGAATTCAAAAGCTTTGTAAAACACAGACCATGACACCCAGAGGCAGGGTGTCCAGGGAAAGAAGACCAGACTCTGGAACAAAACAAAGGCAAAAGGAAGGAAGGAAGGGAGGGAGGGAGGGAAGGAAAAGAAAAGAAAAAAAAAGAGGAAAATAAAAAGCTAAGTTTGGAAACTCCTAAGAGCTTCATGACATTGAGCAGGTTTCTCAGCCTCTCAGAATCTGGTTCCCTGGTGTGTCAAATGAAGGCACTGCTGTCTCCCTCGCAAGATTGTCATGAGGGCTTCTCAGACAAGGTTTTTAGATCATCTAGCAAAGACTTCAGTATATAGTAGGAGCTCAATATGTTATAGTTCTTTCTTTGGGGGGGGCAGGTAATGAGGATTGAACTCAGGGGCACTAGACCACTAAGCCACATCCCCAGCCCTGTTTTGTGTTTTATGCAGAGACAGGGTCTCACTGAGTTGCTTAGCACCTCACTGTTGCTGAGGCTGGCTTTGAACTCGCAATTCTCCTGTCTCAGCCTCCCAAAGTGCTGGGATTACATGCATGCACCACCATGCCCAGCTTATGTTATAGTTCTTATCACATATAAAAGTAACTGGTTTACTATGGTGTATTTATTTGAAGTGTGTGGTCACCTGTACAAAAACTTAGGGTGGCCTCCAAGTCTAGAAACACAGTGATGTTATTTCATCATGTGCTATAATGTAATATCAATAAAGGATTTATCATCTATTTGCCTGCAGTCATCCTACATACTCCAAGAGATTATGAGCTCCCAGGAAACTTCTAGGAGCTGAAAATAAATAAGGTTTAAACATGCAATCAAGCTTTCCCACAATGAGGGACTTCATCTTACTTTTCTTTGGTGTCTTCTACTGTAGACAATTCCACCTGAGAGACACTTAAGGGATAGACAAACTGTATCCAAGAAAGGGATCTCAGAAATCATTTTGCTCAACCACCTTCCATTAAAACTAAGAAAGCCAGATCCCAGAGAGGGCTATTCACTTGCCAGAGTGACCCAGCAAATAGAAGATCTCAGGTTGGTATTAAAGCCCTAGACTCTTAGGTCAATGGTTTTCCCATTTACCTCTCCTAGACACAGGATGAATGGACTGATGTTAGTGAGATCAAGATCTTTTATGGACTTGGACCCTTTCATAGAGGCTCATCCAGTCTGACAAAGGTCCAGAGGGTTCCTTGTGATGACCACAGGATAGAGCAGGGTTCTTGAATGGTTGCTTGAGCTGCTGGGATTCCTCTGGGGCCTGCAGTGTTTACCCAGGTCTAGACATTTTCCACCAAACCTCCCGGCAAATATTTGAAGGCCTTGATACAATGCCATACAAATAACCATATCTAAAGCTCTCCCGTGTAAACAGCTTGAAGGCCTTGGTCAGTCAGCAGGGATCAAGAGGAAAAAACAAAACCAAAACTGGCCTCCTAGAGACAGTTTTTAGAAAGAAAACCTCAAAGACAATCTAAAAGTGGCCCACTTTTGTGGTTAAAGTCACACTTGTTATTTATACTATTCATTGAAAGCTGGGAAGGGGTGTGTGCATGTGTGTGTGTGTGTGTGTGTGTGTGTGAACAACTTTTCCAAGATACAGAAGAAATTCTCCCTAGTAGCAAGTATTGTCTTAAAAATAACTTTTAAGGGGCTGGGATTGTGGCGCAGTGGTAGCGTGCTCGCCTCGCACGCGTGAAGCACTGGGTTCGATCCTCAGCACCACATAAAAATAAAGATATTCTGTCCACCTACAACTAAAAAAAAGTAAATAAAATTAAAGAAAAATAACTTTTAAACTTCAAAAAATTGTGTGACTCTTGTCCTGGCCCAGGTTGCATGTACAATGTCGTGATTTTAGTCAGGGGCAGGAAAAAGACTTGGGAATTGAATTAAATAGGAAAAGATTTCTTTTGCTGTGTACTTATGAGGTGGTTTATATAGAGTTTCCCATTCTTGCAAGAGAAAAAAAGAAAGTACGATCTACTCGTGCATCTGGCAGGAGCACCAAAGATTTCTATGAGGAAAGGAAGAAAGGCATATGAAATATCAGTAATTATCATTCAAGTTTATGCCAAAAAACCATAGCCAGGAACCAGAGATTAGAAACTCTGGGACTGAGCTGGGTGTGGTGGCGCACACCTGTAATCCCAGCACTTTGGGAGGCTGAGACAGGAGAATTGTGAGTTCAAAGCCAGCCTCAGCAATGGCAAGGTGCTAAGCAACTCAGTGAGACCCTGTCTCTAAATAAAACACAAAAAAATAAGGCTGGGGATGTGGCTCAGTGGTCCAGTACCCCTAAATTTAATCCTCGGTACCAAAAAACAAAAACAAAAACTCTGGGATCATCACCTTGCCTTACCCCAATCTGAGCAGGATCTTATGTTTGTCCTTTTGTGTCATATTTCACTTAGCATAATGTTCTTACGGTTTATCTGTTGTAGCATGTGTTGGAATTTCATTCCCTTTTAAAGCTAAGTAATATTCCATTGCATGTGTAGGCCACATCTTGTTCATTCTTACCTCAGAACATGAACACCTGAGTGGCTTCCACATTTTGGCTATTGTGGATAAGGTTGCTATAAACATGGATGTGTTAACGTCTCTTCTCTGTTTGTTAGTTTTGTAATTTAAAAAACAAAAGTCTTTTTTTTTTTCAAGTGGATGCTTACATAGATCAGAAAAACATTCAATAATGAGACGAAACAATGATGAAAATGACTGGCTTGCAGGTCACTGCAGCTGTCACGAGCTTGGAGCGTGCCTGCCAGGTGTATGTTTCCCGAGGCAGGGGCCTGCTTTGTGACTTTGCACCCACCCCACACCCAACACCTGACTGTCTCCTTGCGGGTGCTCAGGGTACGTGACTAAACCCCGCTGTTCTAAAAGAATGACTTCACCAGAACACCCAGGCAAGTGACAGATCTTTCCGCAGAAAACAAAAGGACTCCTGGAAGCAGTGCCCCGGTGACCCCAGAGGATAGGACTTGGTGCCACTCGCTGGCTGCATGACCTTAGGCCCTTCGCTTCTTGGCTTCCTTAGTTCCATGAAGTCACTGCCCACTTTTTATATGATCATTGTGAAACGTCACTATTCATTCATCCAATAACAACCAATATCACATGCCTCTTGGTCCAGGGCTCTATCAAATGCAAAATAAAGCTTTTGCATTCAATAAGTATCCCATGTGTTTTTATTTTTTGTTATTTTGTGTCATCTCTTGGTGTTATTTTATTTTGCATTCTTTGACTTGTTCTACATTGAAGCGCCTAACCTCAGTCTCAGGCTTTTCAAAAGCAAGGCTCTAAAAAGAAAATAGTGCTCAGGGTTCTCTGAGGGCTTGGAACATGATTTTCTTCACTTCCTCCCAATGCTCTGTAAACCAGGTTACCTCCCATGCCCTGCAGGGGAGAACTCTAGGTCAGGAGCTTCTGGGAAACCATGCACAGCTCTGCTCTCTGAAGAACTTGGCAGTTCTTCTGCTCCATCGTGGCCACCTCTAGCTGCAAGGAGAAGTTAATGAGGTGTACGGGACAGTGATGGGAAAAGGTCAAGCTCTACATCACTCCTGACACCAGGGCCAAGGGAGGCCTTGGAGGGGAACCAGCTATAGGGTAAGAGACGTGGACCAGAAAGCAATATCCACTTCATTAGCAGGTGGTTCTGAATGTGTGGAAAGAGGCCAAGGTCCAGCCTATAGACTGTGACAGAACATTCCTCCAGTGCACAGGGGTCTGAGCAAAGGCCGGGCAGAGGCACAGATCCAGTGGCATCTGGAGACACTTTATGCTTACCTTCTGCTTCTATCTACATTTCTCTCTCCCTCTCCTCCTTCCTGTCACCCTTCTTTCCTTTCACCTATTTATTTTTCCTTCCTTCTTTCCCTCCCTTTTATCCTTCTTCCTTTACAAAAGCTTGTTTCTCTTCTGTCTCTCATTTTCTTCCTCTTCTTGTCTTCCTTTTTCCCTTGCCCTCATCCTACACCTCTAATCAATTTCACCTTTTTTTTCCCTGAACCATAAAAAATTCCCCAAGATTGCTATCTGCTAACTTCTAACCATGCTTCTGTTTGTCTACAAATAAAATAAAATGTAGTACTTTTGTGCACGAGAATAGGGGTCTCCGAACGGGGGTGCACAAGAGGATATCTGGAAAGGACAGAAGGAAAAACTTAAGTCCAGTTTTCATATCTACGTTAAATCCATCTTTTTTATTTTTGCATTAGTTTTATAATACACAAAAATATTACTACAGGGGTACATGTATGTCATAATTGATACAAATCATGTAAATGAGGTGCTCAAACTTCTTTTCTTTTTAAACTGTTCCTGCCCTACTAACAGATCTTCCGCCACCTCCTGCCTGCAGAAGGACCAAGTCTCCACCAGTGGGATCTTCACCGAAGAACCTACTGGGTCACTTTCTCTCTAACTGTGCCACTTGGGGCGATCAGCATCCTCATAGCTAGTAATTATGAGGAGCTTACTGATAGATAGCCTATCTTCTAATCATTTTTCATATTCACTCATTTATTCTTTACAACTTCCCTGTTAGATAGATGTTATCTCTATTCCCATTTTAAAGACGGGAGCATCGAGACACAGAAAGTTTTCAATTGCCCATACACAGTCTGAATGCAGACATCCTGACTCCCAAAAAAAGGAAAAGCCAGACAACACTCAACCATTTAATCAGTTCAC
The DNA here is from genome assembly GCA_004024805.1 of Geosciurus inauris. NCBI lineage: Eukaryota > Metazoa > Chordata > Mammalia > Rodentia > Sciuridae > Geosciurus > Geosciurus inauris. The sequence goes on from PVHX01009755.1 coordinate 8,327, forward strand.
TCTATGTTGTAAAATGGAGACAGTAAGAGTAACTTCAGGTAATTTAAGGATCAAACAAAATACTGTAGATCTTAGCAGTGGATATAAGAACCCAATAAATGGTCGCCACTATAGTTGTTGGTGTTATAAGCATTTTTACATACATTTTTTTAGTTGTAGACGGATACAACACCTTTATTTTATTTATTTATTTTTAAGTGGTGATAAGGATCAAACCCAGTGCCTCACACGAGCAAGGCAAGTGCTCCACCACTAAGCCACAACCCCAGCCCTGTTATAAGAAGTCTTTTGAAAAATTAAGTTAAATAATGCCACACATCTCCTTGAAAACTTTCAGAGAGGATTCCTCCTGACCTAAGGAAAGAAGTTCAGGGCTCCAGGCCTGGCATTCAACATGTGTCATCACCAGCCCTGACTCTGCTTTCTGACATCATTGATAGTAAGATCCCTCAATGGTCCCCACAGCCCAACTTGCCTTCCACCTATATCACCTCATGTCACACTTTCAAGCTTTGCTCAGCTATTCTTTCAGACTGAAATGTTCTCTGATTTTTCCTCAACATAAATTCTACTTACCCTTCAAGGGTCCTGAGTGCTCAAAGAACTTGGCTGGTCCCTCTATTTCTATTAAGATTTGCTTCGATTTATTAATTGTGCCATGTGGCTTATATATATTATCTCTCCTGATGATTTCTAGACAGTCTTCCTTTTTACAGATAAAGAAACTGTAGTTCAGTGGTAACTTGCCCAACATCACATTTAGGAAGCAACAGAGACAGATTTCAGATGCAGATCAGACTGACTCCAAGTCCCAGCTGATACCTCTATGGCACCTATCTCTTGGTTGGTATCAAAAATATCTGCATTTGAATCTCAACTCAGTATGAGCAGCAACAAACTCTCTGAGCATCGGCTATGAAAACTAGAAAATTGGAATAATAATCCTGTCTCATAGACAATTATAAGGAGTGAATGAGATGCTAGGTAAAGAAATCAGCACACTACTTATTATGAAGCCTACTAGGTTCTGTCTAGCAAGAGAGGTAAGTGCACACGTGTCTGTATCTCCCATCATCTAACCAACTCCTTTAGAGCAGGAATTGAGTCTCATTCATCCCAGCAGTGCCAGATACTGCCACAGGGCCCGGTCCACAGTGCATGCTCAATATATGTTGGCTGTGTTGTCTCAGCATCCCTGCACGCAGAGTCTGTGTCTGGTCACCAGGGCCTAAAAGGATACCTTGGTCATCTCTTAGTGTGAGTCTGAGGGCCACTCTTGTGCTCAAGGCCTGGACAGCACTCTTGACCAGGGACACCAGGCAGAGCCGGGACAGGGTCTGCTGCTCTATTACTCCACACTCTTGGATTGCAGGAGAGGAGACATCAGTGGGAGAGACACAGGGTAACATCAAGTGGGTAGTGGTTCCCGAGTCTAGAGTGGGCTCTTTCCTGGCACCTTTTCATAAAGAGGAGTGGGCAAGAGGGAGGAAGAACAGAAGAAAAGAGCTTTTCTATCATCCAAGCATAACCTGGGGAGCAGAAATTGGGATGTCTTATAGTGTCTTTTTCTTAGGCCTTATACCTGGGCTGCTTTCTGCAAATCTTACCATTACACAGACAATGTCTTGGAGAAAACACCAAGTTTTAGATGCAGAAGGTCAGGAGGTGGTGATCCTGGCATGGTCATAGGTCATTCTACCTCTCTGAGCCTAAGTTTCCTTTCTGTTAATTGTGGAAAGTAATGCCTGCCTTCCCTTCTTCACGGACTCTTTAGGGGATCAAATGAAAGGAGAAAACTCTTTGTGCATCACAAAGCACCATATAAATATTATGGTTCTTCGCATGTCAGGTGCCTCCTTTAATGGGAAAGACTTTGAGGTCTCTTTCTCTGAATCAGATTCCTCTCTGTGCTGACCACACAGGGTGCTTCTATGTGTCCCCTCTGTTTGACTGGGTAGAAGGCTTGGAAGGCACGAAAACACAGATGTGAGGCACTTAACAAGAGACTGGGGGGGCTAGGGCTGTAGCTCAGTGGTAGAGCACTTGCCTAGCATGTGTGAGGCACTGGGTTCGAGCATCAGCACCACATATAAATAATAAATGAATAAAATAAAAATCCATCAACAAGTAAAAAAAATTAAAAAAAAAAAAGAGAGACTGGGGGCCCTCAGTCCAAGTCCAAGTCTCCAATCCCAACCATTTGCATTTTTGTGCCAATCTTTACTCTTCTGGAACTTCTATTACCTCACCATTAAAGTGGGGATGACACTCCCTTCCCTGTAGGTTTGTAAGGAGGAAAAGGGGCAAGAATGCAAGAAGGCACATCAGGTGCACTTACCTGTATGTAAAAACAGATTCCAAACCAGGTGTAATCCCAGTGGTTCGGGAGGCTGAGTCAGGAGGATGACAAGTTCAAACCCAGCCTCAGCAAATTAGTGCGGACCTAAGCCATTCAGTGAGACCCTGACTCAAAATACAATATAAAAGAGGGCTGGGGCTGGTGCTCGGTGGTTAAGCACTCCTGGGTTCAATCTCTTGTTTAAAACAAACAAACAAACAGATTCCAAGAACTTTTAATAAATATTATAGCTTTTTTTCCTAACACGACAGCCCAGTCCATATCATCTATTCAATAAACATTCATAAAATCCCTACTATGTGCTGGACTCATATTTATGCACAGAGCACGTCTACTGTGTTCTGGGCCCACTGCCAATCTTGATTTTCAAGGGTGTTGCAGAATGAGAAAGAGGAGTAGGTTATTGTTCTGGAGTGAAGCTTCTTGACATTAAGTGTAGTATTTATCAGTTTAATATCATACTAGTTCACTGGTTTTTAATTTAATCTTTTACAAGCTACTGGGAACACCTTATTTCTAAAAAATGACCCATCAGAAATTTGTGCACTGTTGAATCAAAAGAAGAGAAATCAACTCTACCCTTAGGAGTTTCCCTGGCAAAGATGACCTATTAGCAGCATGTTTGGGAAAGAAAAGCTCAGAGCTGGAAAGGGTTTCTAAAAAGAAAGCCAGTGGCTGGAATTGGAGGGATTTGGAAGCTTTTTGTATCCATTTGCTATTCTCTCCTAGCACTCCCCAAAGAACTTTACCCATACTGAACACTTGGTAGTGTTAGTCCTTGAATTTGCCTCACCAGCTGTGCGTTTAGAAGAAAGGGAGGGGAAAAGGGTGGAAAGGAGGGAGGGAGCCCCTGACCCAGGCACTATAACTGAGCAAGCACTTGATTTGTGCCCTGCAGTGCCAGCCCCATACGAGGTATTTCTCTGTGTTATTTCAGTTCATTCTTCCAGCCACCATATGAGACATAAATTCCACTATTGTCAACATTTGCATATAGTCATAATATAAAGACTGAAAGAAATGAAGTAACTTGCCCAAGTCATTCTCCTCGTCCCCAGAAAGCAACTGGTATACCTGACTACAAAGTCAAGATTTCTGTAGCCCTCCAGGTCATATTTCTTTCCTTTCCTTTCCTTTTCTTTTTTTTTCTTTTTTCTTTTTTCTTTTTTTTTTTTGCGGGGGTGGGGGGATACCTGAGATTAAACCCACAGAGCCATATCCCCAGCCCTTTTTTAAATATTTTATTAAAGACAGGGTCTCACTGAGTTGCTTAAGGCCTCACTAAATTTCTGAGGCTGAGTTTAAACTCACCATCCTCCTGCCTCAGCCCCTCAAGTCACTGGGATTACAGGTGTGTGCCACCATGCCGGGCTCCATGTACTATTTCTTGAGAAAGTAATTTCTTCTCCCAAATGAGGAATCTGCTTCCTCATCACAAAGAAGTCAAGTGAAATGACTTTTAAGGTTACTTTCATCTCCACAGATTTTGACCTGCCTGAGTTGATGAACTGTGGCCCATGGGTCAAATCCAGCCAGCCAAATGTTTTTTTTCAGATAAAGTTTTATTAGAACACAGTCACACATATTCTTGTTTGTACTGTCTGTAGCAGCAGAGTTGAGTAGTTGTGACAACGATTACATGGCTCATAAAGCCTAAAATATTTATTATCTATTCCTTTATGGAAGAAGTCTGCCCACTCCTAGAATATAGATTTTAAAGGTGAGGAACAGAAAAGATCTGAAGGGGCCACACATGACCTGTAAACACGTGAAGGGGATAAGGAGGTGACTTCCACTGTTTACATTTTATACTTCGAAATTGTTTTTATTTTTTTACTGACTTATAATTTACATATTGCAAACATACATAATGGCAATATGCACAAATCCTGTAGGTGTAACCTAATGCTGTATCCACCATCCTGATCAAAACACAGAATCTTTGTACCACCCCAGAAACTTCTACCTCTATGGATTAGTGTTCTTACTTTTTAAATTGATATGAATGGAATCACATAGCATATACACTTTTGTGTCTGGGAAAAGGTTATTTTTAGACTATAATTTCCTTGCTGACAATTGGGAAAATCTGACAAGTATAAATAAGGAGACAAAAGTCATCCTTAACAGGATCATTCAAAGATGATCACCTGTTCATTTAGTCAACAAGTGTGTTGTTGAGCATCTACCATGTATCTGCACCTCTCTGGTCACTAAGGAGTAAGGCAAGAGAAGGTCCTACCTCCTATGAAGCTTAGTGTCTGTGGTGTATTTTTTCATGGATTAGTCAAAAATCTCATGTCCACTACTGCACAGAGGTTTGGCCAGAGCTCTTGGACCATCTTCCCAAAGGCCCAAAAGGGAATACCCCTTTAAGATCTTTTAGGAATTTTGAATCACCAAAAAGTTGAGGAACTTAAATGATCACTGAACATAACTGGTCATTTTTCAAAAGCAGAATCAGAGGCCCAGAGAAGATATTCACCAAAGCTGTTGGGGGAGGTGAAGAAAAGAGTGTTATAGACAGAACTAGAATCTCAGGCTTCTGATCCTTAAGTCTAGAATGGCCTCTGGGCTGCAGTCCTGCTCTCTGACAATAAGGCCTCCAACCTCCTTCACACCAGGAGAGAGTGGTATTCATGTTCTGCTCTGGAGGTAATTTATTTTGATGCCTTCAAGACACTCTGCCAAATCAATGAGAAATCCTTGGAGAGTGGAAGAGCAGAGGTCAGAAAGACCAGGCTCTCCTTTCCGTAGTCAAAGAGGGGTAACCATGGAAAAGCAGGGGGACCATGTACACAAGCACAGGAAAGAAGGAGAGGTGAGTTCATGGTAGCTGCATTCAGTAGTCTAGGAAATTACCAGCATGGCGCTCAGAAAAACTTCATAGAGTGACCCCCTAACTAGATTTCCAATGACTTTATACCAGGAATTTCCTCTCCCATAGAAAATCTTGGAATTTGAATTACAAATTTATTATTTGGTAAAAGAACCTAATGTAATCTCTTCAAATTCAGTAAACTCTTACAAACAAGATGTGGCACCTTGGCACACATCAGTAATCCCAGCAACTCGGAAGGCTAAGGCAGGAGGATCCCAAGTTCAAGGCCAGCCTCAATAACTTAGCAAAGGCCTAAGCAACCTAGCAAGACCCTGTCTCAAAATTAAAAAAAAAAAGGGATGGGAATACAGCTCAGTGGTTAAGCATCTCTGGGTTCAATCCTTGGTCCCAAAAACAAAACAAAACAAATAATGGGAATATAAAAGCCCAAAGAGGTCAGTCGCCTCACTTAGCATGTTTTCATGGTGTGTCTCTTTTTTCTGAATATGTGAAACCCTGCCATAATCTGGGAGCATGTAGTTGTTAAGTCATTTCATCTTTACAAAAACACAATACAGAATCATTACCCTTTTGCACGTGTAGGTCTCTTTGACTCCAAAGCCCCCCTTCTTTTCCTTATTGTGTACCCTTCACCTCACTCCCATAGAATCTCCCTTTCAACTTTCCGTTTCCCAAAACAACGAAAGCTAGAGAGCCTCCCCCTTCACCTGAAAGTCCTGCACTGAAATCCTGAGCCCTAGTGTCAGCCCTTCCACTAACTTACTCCAGTGGCTACAAGCAACTTCCTTAGACTCTCCCATGTCTTATTTGCCCTCTTTGAACTGGGGTCACTGAGTCCATCACTACTTTATATGACGTGAAACATAAGCAAAGATTATTCCAATCATACTGTGTCTTCCTCTATGAGAGGAAGTCTCACTGAAGGGTTTCAGGAGATAGCTCATTTAATTAGCATCTACAACCTGATTCCTGAAGAACTATTTGCTGTCCTATTTATTTATTTTTTTTATTTTTAAACCTCTGTAGGAAGGGATAGGCATTGAATCTTCACAAATCTCTAGTCTCGATGCCTTGGCGAGCACCTACACTGCACCAACTGGCAAATACAAGGTGGGTGTAGGCAAGATGATTGCAGGAAGTTGCTGGATAGGAATAGCCAGATTACCTGGAAGACAGACCTGAACACTCAGAGGAAGTTTTTCCTGTACTTTCAGGAAAAACTTCATTCAGATAAGGTGACTAGGGTTGGGGGGAAATGGGTTTGCAGACACCCAAATTTTGAGAGAGAAGGAGGCCTGGCTGGGAGGCTGATGGAGCACACAGCAATTGGAAATACAAAGCTATGCTGTCAAAGGGAAGTGATGACTGGCTTTTCAATGGGGTTTCCCAGGTTAACACAAAACCTTGATACTTCCGTCATGATAGTAAGAAACAGAAAAACGAGCACTCTCCAGGGACATTTACTCTGACCACTTCATTATCTCGCTTAAAGGGAGCTGGGGAGGCAGAGAAGGTTTTACTGTGTGGAAAGAATTTCAGGGATATGCCGTATGTCACAAAAAACTAGAAGACAAGGAGGTGAAAGGAAAGGAAGGCACTGATGGCTATATATTTATTACCCCTTTCTCAGGGAAAGGTCAGAGATAGGGGTAAACCTTCCCCAGGGCTCCATATATACAAACTTTCCTCTTCTTTCTGGCTCCTAGCACAGAACTCAGCCACCTATAGCCCAGCCTGTATTTGAAAGTGGCATCCTAGCTCTCTAGTAGCTTGTCCTTGGTCAATCACATCACCAGTCTTCCCACACAGAGGGGATCTGATCCTGTACCAGATGAAAGCTGGTGGCCCCTTCCTCCTCATCCTGAAATTTTTCTCTATCCCTAACCCAACCCTAACTTCCTCCTAATTGTCTTCAAAGGAAGGAGAGGCAAGAGAAGGTATTTAGAAATTCCTTTGCAATTTTTTCTGCTAATTCTGAATTTTTGTCCCTAATGTCCTTGCCACTTCAAACCTAGCACTGCACCTCCCTGATTCTGAGAACTCTAAGCTTCCAGAAGGGCTAGATTTTACTAGACTCCTGCCTTCCCAGTCAGGAAAGTGTGAGCACCATTGTTAGACCAACGGTTTACACAGGTGGTCTCCGTTCAGCAGGTACAGTTCCCCTGCACCTTAGCTATGGGTATCCCTTTTCACAGACAGGAAACCGAAGCTCAAAGAGGGGAAAGGGTGTCCTCTGCCCCATGAACAGTGAGTGGGTGGGATTATAAGAAGCCCTTTCCCCTGTGCTTCTGCAAGTCAGGTCACAGCCTGTAGGTTTGGAGGAGCCCTACTTTGGCCCTCTTTTCCCCACTTAGCCTCCCAGGGAGATGTGGCAGAAACTCCAATAATACTGAAAGACGGGTGGTTTCCTTCCCTGCCAGGCCCGGATGGAAAAAAACTTCTTTCAGTGGCTTGTGGGTGCCTTCTCTACTTGGCATGCTGCCACAGTGACCTTGCATTTGCAGAGAGCGTCTCTGGCCCGGGGCACCGAGGTTGTCCTGGAACAGAACAAACCAGAAATGAGTGGATCTGGGGGAAAACGCGGCTGCAACTGTCCATCCAGCCGCAGGCCAATCTTTGCTTTCACTACTAGAAAGGAGTCCCCACAACCCTGGTTTTGACTCCAAAGCGGAGGCTCTTTGATATTTTGCGTTTAAACAGAGGGCACCACTCACGCGTCCAGCTCCCCTGGCGGCTTAACCAGGCTGGGCTCCTGCTGCTGGGGAAGCTCCACTTTGGCTACTCCCACCGGTCATAAATTAGTCGGTGCGTCTTTCCAAGCCTCCTCACAGCTTCCTTCACTCCTTCCCTACGTTGTCCTGGCCAGCAGTCCTACAAATGCAAACCACCAGACCTCACCCGCCAGCTGGTGAGGTCCCCTAGCCTGGTGAGCAGTAACCTAGGTAAAAATAAGTGGGGTCGCTCCAAGGCATACCTCCCCAGCCTAACACCACTCCACTTCCCCTCCGGTCTCTGCGCCCACTCCCAAGGGGTCAGTTTCTCCTCCCCTGGTAGGTTCTCCTGGTATTACCACCTGCAATCACAGTAGAGGCTCTTCACATCCTCTTCATCACCTTCTTCCAAGAGTTCCCCAACTTTATCCAGCTCTCACCTGAACCCCTCGAAGCTCAATTTCTTCTTTCTGGGTGAAGCCGAGCCGGCAGCCAGTGGAAAAGCCCCCACGCCTAGGTTGCAAGCCACTTGCTTAACGAGTCCAAAGGTCAACTAAAGTTTGGCTGATAAACAGAACCAGTAAGAGAAGGTCTTCAGACCCCCAGCGTGAGTACAATGGGCTCTGGCAAACGGAGCTCCTGGTCCAGGTCTCCAGCTCCCCACGACTGCCCCTTAGTCTCTCCCTCTCTCTCGGTTCCCCCCCTCCCCACCACCATTTGCATCTTGCCGAAAGCTGGGCCCTTCCCACTAATTTGCATATCTTATATGGCCTAATGGTGGCGATCATGGCAAGTTAGAAGTTTTCTGACTCCTCTCGGAGGAGACTCCCGACCCCCGGGAGTAACAGGTGTCTGGAGGCTGAAGGGTGGAGGGGTTCCAGAACTTGGGGCTTGCTTGTGAAACTCCCCTCCACCCTCCTCACTTGCACCCACCCACCCCCTAACCCCCTTCTTTTCCGTCCTTGGAAAATGGTGTCCAAGCTCACATCGCTCCAGCAAGAACTCCTGAACGCCCTGCTGAGCTCCGGGGTCACCAAGGAGGTGCTGATCCAGGCCTTAGAGGAGTTGCTACCATCCCCGAGCTTCGGAGTAAAACTAGAGACGCTGCCCTTGTCCCCTGGAAGCGGGGCAGATCCTGACACCAAGCCGGTATTCCATACCCTCACCAACGGTCACGCCAAGGGCCGCTTGTCCGGGGACGAGGGCTCCGAAGACGGTGACGACTATGACACCCCTCCCATCCTCAAGGAGCTGCAGGCTCTCAACACGGAGGAGGCAGCGGAGCAGCGGGCTGAGGTGGACCGAATGCTCAGGTAGGCAGCAAGCTAGGTGCTGAGTACCCGACAGCGTCCTTGCCTCCTGGTTTCCTGTGCTTGAAAGACCCTGGGCAGACCACTCTCTGGGTCTGTTGCCCACCAGAAAAACTCCCCCCGGGGGCCCTCTGCTTCTCTCCCAACACCTGGACCCTTCCCAGTCCCTTAGCCAGGCGACCCTAGAGCCAAAAGCTTCATCTCCCTTGGCCCAGGCCAGAGTGGGAGACCCATGGACCTTGCCGGTGGGACTGATATTGGCCCCGAAAGAACCCAAAGTAGAAACCTTTTCCCGGGAGGTTTGACTCTGAAGAAGGTGCAGGTGAATGTAGTGATTCTGCAGTGATTTTTCTCGAGAGCAACGGCTTGCAGTTCCACAAGCCTCAGGCCACGCATTTCTCCTGGTTCTGTCCGGGAAGCCACAGGCCAGCCTCTGGAAGAGCGATCTGCGGCTCTTTACCAAGGGACAGGCAGCATTTGAGCTAGGATCTGGGAAGCGAGTTCTCTGGTGGGCAGTCCCCTCCGCAGCAACTATGCAAGGCTCGGGATTTTCTCGAATCCCCGCGCCTGTTTAGATCTGTAAAGGGGAACTTTTGCATATAGGGTGAGGGTGGACCCGCGCGGAGCATAAGAAACCAAGAATCTCAGCAAGCCGAGGTGGGGTGGGGTAAACTCGGATAAGACCCCATTCGCAAAGATTTGGTCTCAATCTGAGAAAGCACGGCTTGCACACATCTCTCTGCCAATTCTGCCCCGCAGAGAATTCAGGCAGGTTGGCGGTCTCTCCAGAGGCCGGGGTCGTTTGCTGATCTTCCCCAACCGGCCTACGCTTTGACAGCTAGTTACTAATTATCCAAGGAGCCAAGCGGTTCCCTTAGATTGCACATCGCTCCCCGGCCACTCAGCTTTACGAAGGAACGCCTAGCTTGGCCTCCGACACTTCAGCGCCATCGCGGTTCCAAGGCTTCAGGGGCTAGTACAGAAATCGCGCCCCGGACTCAGGCGGCCTCGGTCGCCCGCCCGCAACGCCAGTTTGGGGTGGGATATGAACTTGCATTTGAATTTGTGCTCTGGGAATCCGGCGACTTGCCCTCTAGCCAAGGCTGTCAAGGAGACTTCCAGGTCCCCCTCCAAAAAAAGGTGTTTTGCTATAATTTGTAGACTGGAGGTTCTTCCTTCGCTTTTCTCCCGCTTGGTGGTGATTTCTCCCCGACCCGGGTTGGGGAGCAGGAAGGTGTGAGCCGCGAAGGCTGAGAGGGGTCAAAAGAGGAGACCCTCGGAGCGTCTGGGGCGCTAGAGCGACCAGGAGGTTGATTAGGGCCTGGTGGACGGACCAGACTGCCGCCGCCCGCCATCCTGGCCTAGGCCGTTTGTGCTCGGCCGCAGGCGGCCGCTGCCTAGCGAGGCTCTGAAAGGAACAGAGAAACCAGGGGAGAACCGGGGCGCCCCTCCGCACGCAGTCCCGTTTGGGGCTGGACGCCGCAGAGATGTAACATAAACTGTAGCACGTGGAGTTGGGGTGTTATTAATTTATTTCTATAAATCATCAACAGAAAGATACACAAAGAGCCGCGATTAAGGTGGAAACGAGAGGCGGGTTATTCATTGGTGAAGTTGTAAACGCGGCTTAGAAAGGGAAGGAAATAAAAACGCCGACGCGGGGTTGCTCCCCAGGACACACGCACCGCGCTGCGGGGCGCGCCCCCCCGGGCCTCGGCACCGCCTCAGCGCCCCGGCAGCGCGGGCTTGAGCTCTGCAGCAGCCCGCGGAACTCCAGGGCCACGAACACCAGCAGGCCCAGCCAACCAAGGGCCAAGGCCCGGTCCAGGGTCTCAGGACTCAGCCCGCTGTCCTCCCCAAAGTGGGGTGGGCAGGAAGGCGAGGGAGGCCGAAACCCTTGCTGAGGTAGGGACACGGGACAGACCCCAAGGCTGACCTCCCTGTCCCAGGCGAGTGCTGCCTTCTCTCCACCGCCCCCGGGAGTGTCGGACTTTATTAAAGCAATTTTTCAAGAAATTGCTAGCGGTTCCCAGGTGATTGCACAGTTGGCTCCAGAGCGCCAGGCAAACGCATTTTTCCTCCCACCCTGTTATTTAAGGCGGAAAGAAAAGAAAAGAAAGATCACTTGTGGAGCCGTTGGATGCTTGTGGAGCTTGGACGCTCCACAAAGGAGACTGGCCAAAAAGGAAAGGTTAGGGACTGCGCGTTTCCCGGTCTCGGGTTCCCAGCGGAGCGGGCTGCATTAGGAAAGTCAGAGTCCAGGCTTCTTAACGAACGCTCGGCGAGCAGTACTGGGGCCCAGGTCTTTTCTGCTCCTGGGCCACAAAGTCATTGTTTGAGAAGTGTGTCGGGCGGACAAAGCGGGCGCCGGGTCTGGCGTTTGACACCTGCGCTTGGAACACAATGGCCGCGAGCGCTCTTAGGGAACAGTGCATTTATCCGGGTTCGGAACACCTGAACAGTGAGCTCTGTTTTCAAATAGAAAAACGTAACCAGCTCTCTGAGCTCTTATCAGTGAATGCACGTGAATTCTCGGCTCAGAGAGGTATAAAGGTATAATAACCACGCCATCTTACCCCCAACTCTCGTCTTTTAATTCGGGCTTAAAGATGGGCTCAGTTTATAAGGTTTATTGTGAGCTTTGAAATAGTATTACGTACTTAATCATCGATCGTTGAGCTACTTCCCTCTTTTCACAGAACCATTCCCACTTAGAACGTTAGGCTATTTCGGTAGATTTCTTAGGCACGCAAAATGAGTACAGGTAAAGAAATTTAAACAAAAGAAAAAATAGCCAGAATCTGTTAAAACGATATAGTATTAACTTTTAAAATCCAAATACCTTTTTCTCCCTAAGTTTTGAAGCTACTGTTCCTATCTGTTGAAAGTGTTTTCCACTCTAAAAATATCTGTAGAAATATTCGCCAGAAATAAGCTTTTAAGTGATCTCTGATGGTTACAGGGAGGTCCAAAATGCTTATTACCTTGTTTTTCTCTTACTCAAAGTGAATTCTCCATGTTTGAAACTGGAATTCATTTTCTCTGTTTTTGTCTTTGTTCTTATGTTGTATTCTTTGGAAGTACCTTTATAAAGACTTGAGAAATTCGTTATGAACTAATATATAATTAATCTGAAAAGTTTACATTTCTCAAAACTTCTCTTTCAAAGCCTACATTCTCATATATTTAATATCGGGCTTGCTAAAATAATCACAACTATGCAAATGCTTATAAACTATCTCAGTTTGATTACTGGAGATCTTTTAATTCATTAAACAAAATTTATTTGACACAGAGGCATCATTTAGAAATAAATTGATTATACATTACAATAGTGTATCTATTTTGGCCTCTGCTTTAACTCCAATTTTTATAGACTCATCTGAAACTAATTTTTCCCTTTATTTTTATGTCCTCTCAAAAGGATATGTATATACATATATAAATAAACATATAGTACAGAAATTTTTAAGTTAACTGTGTAGCTGCATTAAAAATTTGCCTGTATGAATTAGTTGCTTCTTGAATAATTTTGTTCTGTACTCTGCATTATCTTCTCTTTTTATGTCTCCTATTTAATAAGCAAGAAATGATATTAGAAAAGTTGAAAACATTTTAAATAAACCTCAAAGGCACTAATACAAGTTTTTTTGCACACCTATGTTTATGAGAAATGAACAGTATGACTACATTTCTAGCTCATGCTTGAAAT